>QNGE01000101.1:180118-272536 GCA_008508345.1 Paragonimus westermani
GATTGAAAGTTGTCAAACAGCAACACCTTGTCGTCAGCATAATCAAGATCGGTCAGTCTTTCACCAGGTAGGAGGTCCACGCCGACATCTTGTGAGTGCCGGAGACAATCCTCCATTATCTCAACAGTCTGATTCCACATAAAAAGCGTTATTCCTCACTTTACACCACATGATTTATTAATACGAACAATAAAAATGCACGTTCCTAAATTAAGCCTATGTTCCAAGATTAGCCCATTTCCGTTGAACAGTTGTCTGGAACCAGGCTATGGTAGAACCACAATAGCAACATAACCTTGATTAAGATTAGTGAGCCTAAACCTCTAAATATTGTAAAACAATACTTTTGCGTTCACCAAATCAAAGCTGGTGTGCAACAAGTTAAAATAATGCACGTACGGCTAATAATGATGAGATAACACAGGGGTTCACTTTAAATCGTTTGTATGAACGGGTTCCACGCTTCCTAATTACGTTCATACTTCTACTTAACACTTTCACCCCACCTCCGCGCGACATTTTTCGTACGATTGACTACAACTCACTTACGTGAGTGATGTGTAAGGTTGTTGGGCAGCTCGACTAAAGAGGTTAATAGTACCTATCTATCAGTATGGGTTTAATCCTGTTACCACGTTCACAGTATGTAACCGCTCCCTTGAGTTACGTTTAACCGGGAAAACATGCTTGGGTTTTCATATGAGGACAACTGTTGATTGCAAACCATGCTTCTAGCAAAGGATCATCGTATATCCTTCAGATCAACGGTAGAAAGCCATATTTTTTCGGGGGTCTATCGTAGGGTTTTTGGATCATTGTATTATTTCATACTGAACTCTGCATACCTAAAAAAACCTACCAATCTGTGCTGAGATTTTTTGCGATAAGGCAGCCTTTGAGCATTGTTTAAGAAAGGAAGCTTTGACATTAAAGCTCTTTCATGCGCTAAGAAGACTGCTGGTTTAAGGATTACTTATTCGGAAAACCAACACATGGAGTATGCAGTTGAAAATCACAACAAAGAAAATCAATCGTTTGCATGTGATTTTGGCCTAATGTACAGTTCACATATGGAAAGGAAACCATTTCGTGTTATTTTGCACTCCAATTTCTCTTTTACTCCCCCCTTCCACTTCAATTCCCGAGTACATGCGTGTGCTTCATTGCTGAGTGTTAACGCAATTAGTATATTGTGACCTGTCGTCCTCATTACCGTTTGAAGTATGTCTACTACCAGCCATAATGTGCTAAATCAATTTGTAATCTGAAGGTTTTCCTTGACCACATAATCAGTCCACTACCAGGTGTAATCGAAAATAGTCATATGTGAGCGCTTGTCTTCATTGGAGGATAACTTTGACTAACGGCGTAGTATTCATTAATTGCAAAGGTAAACTGTACAATGCATCTAGCTTTGAAATGTGTATCACTATTCTTTTTTGCAATTCTAAAGGGCACCTTTCTTTGAATACAAACAAATGTTTTCTATTTGCATACTTTATTGACTTCCCTACCAAATACAACGTGCCTGTTTCAGAATCGCTACCAGGTGACACCTAATGGGTACAGTCCACAGTGTACACAACTGATTTCCCGTACGTACTGCACTAAAATCGAGAAGAATTTGACAGAGGTGAATTACTGACTAGGTCGGATAAACAAATCGGGCTGAGACAATGCACACCTACAATGTATTGCGCAGGCAAGCACGACCAACATGTGGGGACATTTTACAATCAGCTCCTTTTTACCCAATAGCATTGCAATATAGCTAGCAACATTATAGTTAGTCAAATTGATGGAGTCAACTGTTTACCATCGATTCAATCAGCCTTAGATGTATGCATAAATGGCAATAGATTGTGTTGCCTCATCTGGATCAGCTGTAACAAACACACTAGATTTTGGTTTCCAGGAAACAAATGATTATTACCAGCGCTGCGGTATTTAGAGTAATCTGACCAACTCGCTTCTGAAAACTGCTGCTGAGCTCTGTTGTTCCTGGATTCTTATAAAAACTCTGCGGGAAGGGAAAGAATTAGTCTTCTTAAACAGGTTTTTCTTTGGACAGAAATTTTCAAGGGAATAGTATGTTGCTTTGTTCCAGTGTTTCAAGAAATGTAACTATAAGCTATGGTCGGCCAAGTCTCTAAAAATATATGGCATATGTGAACTCAGCAATTTAACTTTAACCATGAGATGTGAGCAAAATATCACCATTTCGTTTAGTTTGCTCGGTTCCTCACTCGAGGCAGTTGATCCACTCATTCAAATATGATACACTTCTAAGTAACGATAGCTTGTTGAGTTGGGCCAACTATACAGTTATTCATTAGTAGAAATTAGTGGAGTCTGTTAGGCTGAATATGTGATCGAAAGTAATCAGAGATAAACGCTGTCCTTAATAATCAACCAACTAGCTAAAGTGCATATTGCAGCATATTCCATTTTTACTTCAACCAGCTTACAATGTTCAACACAATCAAATGCATCCTAGCATGAACCGTTATCAGTATCTATCCTAGCCACTGCATCTTCCATCGTCTCGAAACATAGGAAAATGTGGTTAATCGATTTTCTCCTGCGCATGATGTTTGCACGAAGCTGACTATAGGTCATACGGGAAGTATTCTAGGTAGGCATGGGAGTTAGATTCATTTTTTGCAATCAGAACCTTTTGTTGACAATCTGTTACAGTTACATCCAGAAGCTGCCGTTCTAACACAAACGCGAACTATTTACAATGGGTCGAGTTGACTTTTCATTGCTAAACCATCATAAATGTACAAACCGACGTAAAATGGTCGCTTCTGTTCATGTTTAGTATTCCAGTCCTTGCGGGATTTCAAGGTCCACTAATTGACTATGTAAAGTTGAGGAACGGTTGAGCCCTTAAGCTTCATTTGTTGAACACAAACCGTACAGACGTGTACGTTCAAACATTTTAAGTGTATAAACAGTATATCGGGTGGTTGTAATAGAGATGAAAATATTACACACAGGATTTCTATTTATGAAGTTTTAAAAAACAATCGTATGCGGTCTGGAGAATAACCCACTTCATCCCTCTCAACGACCAAAAAGATTCGTCAGTAATTACGAAGCTGTCAGTTACTTGAATGTGCCAGTTATTGACCTGGTTGAGGTCAGCGGCCTCAGTCGATGCTGGTATTCATGCCTCAGTGATTAGCAGCCGTAACTCACGTATCTTTGTGCTAAGTGACCTATGTTTGTTAAATCACTAATAGTTTCCGAGGCATTTAAATCTGTTAAATCCAAGGAAGAAAAATCATCACTTACATGTAAGGCAATGACAGATTCATTAGATCATCAGTTGATGGAACAATACATTATGAGCGTGCATTTTTGAAGATTCGACACAACGCCAACTCTGCCACGCATGATATCGGAAAGAAAAACATGCCACCTTTCACACTCATAGCACTCTTACAAACAAAATCTAGCCAGCTTACGGAAATCTTACCTAGAAGAAGCTGCTGAAAGAACATAGTGGGGGCACTTTTCATTTACCAGCTACCGCGTTGTAACACGATGGTCATTTGGATGGAGATTTCATCGGAAACACTGCATGCGCAGCACAGAATGAAGCTCTGTGCAGCCCACGTTTGTACACAAAAAGCACAGATAATAAACAAACCAATCATGCTTTCAAAAGCCGTTGATAAATGCTTCGAGGGTTTCTATTGGGCAGCTGTTTCACTTCAACATGAGTGCTCAGAATAAAACTGAAATACATTTTACTGGTTCACAATAATCGAATACTAATGTATTCTCCATTTGTAGCTAGAGTACGGAAGAGTAGGTCAATCAAGCGACTTAGCCCCTCTTCCAGCTGGTTCGGCAGCACGATTACGTCTTGATTTTGACTTTAATATTGATAAATTACTCATTTGAGTTCCTTTTTTCATTCTATAAATATGTGGTGGTCTGCTGGTGAATAAGCAAAGAGCGTATGTTTGTTCAGTTCTGTTCCAAATGAAAGTTTTAATATTAGCTATGAATCTAGCTAACGGTAAAGCAACCGAAATTGCTGCAACTTAGAAGTATACAGTAATCAATACATCCCTGAGGACAATGTAACAGTTTTTTTCGTTACATAAAGAGGGCAGAAAGCAAGAAAGGCAGCAAACAATTAAGACGAGGCGCAGAAATTGGGAAAATTATGTATTGAACATACGAAAAATTAGTACGCAGCTTGTTTGTTACTGGGTCTTGTGTTCACTACCAGGTGTTTGTGAAGTACAACGGTGGTTCTAAACAACACATCGCCTTCATCTGAAAAAAAGTAAGGCAATTACATGTGGGATGTATCCAGCAAGAACTTAAGTACAGTGACTGTTTTTGTACAGCGCTATTGAATGCTGAAATCTGTGTACACATAATCCACTGCACTTCTGTCATATAGTACCACTTCTTAATGGACGAGGAGTGGATTCAGTATTCGTCTGCTTTTACTTAAGCTTTGTTTGTCATCCTTGCTGAAAAACTGTCTAGTACGTGGGAAGCAATTACTTCAAAGAGAAACACTTACCAGAATCGTTGCGTCGCATGATTTGTTTTACGAGACCATCTCACGATGTCACATCAGGTTCATGATACACTTGGATGAAGTCAGACGTCATGAAAAACGAGCAATACACAACATTAGAAAGGGAGATAAAAATGCAGCCACTAACCTAAAACTGTATTCAATGCGTGTAGTTTATTGTGGTAAATTTTTTGCCGGAACGTACGAACTGTTTGGACAGAGAACAAAACAGTATTGTTTGACAATCTCTTTTTCACTCCGATGTTGCTTATGGTTCCCTGATAATCGACAAATAGAAAACGCATGGTTCGCGTTGATTTAGTTCAACGGTTTAGCAACTCTTCAGAAAAAACGTATTTGACGATATGAAAAAATTCTGTATTCCGTTCCATTGCAAATGTTGGTTGATCAGCTAAATATGGACAGACACAATCACACCAGCAAATATGAGATCAGAACCACAGCACGCTGATAAGATGTAGCAGCCACTTCGTGCTTACGATGCCGGTCGGGAGGTTTGACTTAATACTGTTTCGGTAATGTGATTAACTTTAGTTTCTATTTGTGTCAGTAATTTTAATGAGCTAACTGAACAATTTCGTATCCAGCCGCCATATTCAATACATCACCATCAGCCTCAGGCTTTTGAGCAGCTGGTTTATCAAGTTGAATCAGGTGCTCCAAAGGTCCGTTCAACCATTTGAGTAGGAATCCGGCCGCACGCTCTGCTAATCATTGAATTAGTCTACATACGTAAAGGTCCTTGGCATGCAAATTCCAATAGTACGCGACATGAAGAACAGGTCAGCTAGACGAACATGTTTCGTGGCTATGAAGGAGTGTACTCTTTGCGATCGGTTTTCGCGTTCAGCATCTGCATTTTTTGAACCTTGCCGGAAGGTCATCGTTCGTGTATTGTCACAACTCCCACCTTGTTCCGCTGGGTTAGCTTGTCAAACAATCACACGTTAATTTAAAATAAGCTATGATTTAGTACGGAGGCTGACGTCTAATCAAACAAAATCCCCTTTCAAGTGTGTGCAAGCATTTTTGTGGGTTTCTTAGTCACATAAGCCTTACAGTCAGCTAATTTTTAGATGTAATCATCGACCGGCATTTCTCAGATTAATACTCACTGATAGTGCATACTCTAGTTCAGACGAGAATTTGCTGTTAGTCCCCGTACACCTGAAACGACTGTGCAAACCAAAACGTTGGAGACATGATTGGACCTGTCTTGTTTTTGTGAACAAATAATCGTCGGTCTTAGAACTAACTGTACATTCTCACAGAATATCACGTGTGTCAACCACCTACACATATCCCAAGGGTTAATTTCTCATCACTTAGTGAAAGAAATGAGCACACCCACTCTTATTGTGATGTTGGCGCTGACAAACCATCACTACGCGATAGAAACTGCTGGTGACGCAGTTAGTGTAAGTGGAGAACTGTCAACTTTTCATGGTCACTAAACTGCCAGGAATATCACCTTGTGTCACATACAACAGTAGTAGGTTGTCAATTCACCTGATTAACGTACGAAGGTGTTCGTTGTAAGCAATACGCCTGGGCTTTTACACTTGGCAACTAGGGGGTACTTTCAACAGCTGAGAACACGTCTTGGTGTCATTACATCAGCCTGTCTTGTAACCAACTATTCTTACTGCGCTGTAACCATATCCACCATATACACGGGACAATTTCCAAGCAAACTAGCTCAACAAGTTTCACGCAACTTGGGCTGTGGTGCTGAGAAAATAAAATTCAAACACCAGCTATTGCGATGCTAAATAAGGCCAGAATTTTTGCGGTGCGCACGCTAGTTTTGTAAACTGCAACTGTGAGAGCAGATGTTCTCAAGTCCAATATATATGCCAGCGAATTTGATAAAGTTGTATTTGCTCCGTTTTTGCTGATTGTCATAAGTTGCAGCAGAGCAAATATGTGCTTCGGGGCCTTTATCTGTACATATGGTTTGATGTATCAACATATGCGCCACTCTCATAAATCAACTGTCAGATGAAGTAGGTGGTCCACTGGCAGCATCCAAACTGACAGATTGCACGCACGAAAATAAACTCACTAATTTTCACGCCTTGCAGATTACACATAGAATGAAGCAGAATATAAAATTGTGTGACCACACGCACCCATAAAACTGGTTAACATAAATTCGGAGAATTAGGTGCATGTCGGTCACAACTTCCGTGAAGTTGGTTCATGTGACACACAAGGCCCTGATAACAAGGTTGCAGGAGTGATATCACAAAAGGATTGCTTTTCTGTGCGCGATGAGTATTCCGCAACTAATAAGTTACATGGGTTAGTGGCTAATCTCTGCCAATGTGGAGAGATTATTAAAATGTCACGTCTGCTGCAAGGGGCAGAGATCAACTTCTTACCAAACAAAGGGACCCAGTGTCAGTGAAACCAAACCACAGCCAATCTTAGATTGTGTACATCTGTTTCAGCAGGAACAACTTATACCGTTGGGAACAGCGAACAATATCAACTCCGGTTAATTTGTAGCAATCCATGTGTGAATAAATGGATCAACTCAAAAACGATGCTCCACACGTTTACAGTTTTAATCTTCAAGTTGAATGCTTGGTAAGCAAACCTGTGCACACAGTTCCATATTAAATGTGTCTTGTGAATCATCAGCTTTGTTTGCGTTCCATAGATATATGAACCAATTTGTCATTAACGGTTGATAGTCAGTTATCCACAATTATAACAAGTCAGCACCGCGATCAATAAATCATAATCAAAGCCGGTTTCTTTAGACAGTTTTCTGTAACGTCATTTCATTCAGTCTATAGATAGAGTCAAATACACCCATGAGCACTTAGTTTTATGAGAAAGATAAACGATGTTAATCAGGAAATTCAAATTGATCACACTAAAGAGTTGAAATTTTTCCATTGAAATAATCAAATCATTTGATGTCAGCAGCCATGATAATTACGCGATTTTTTGAAATGTTTTGTTCTGAGCCTTACTTTAACAAGCCTTCCTTGAGCGTCATTATTGTAGGTTGGTTCAAATAGCCTAAAAGTGTAAAGCGCAATACTATTACAAACGTGTTTAGATTATTCCACCCAGACCGATGGTAGTTCATTAAACAATCGATATTTTTTGCATTATCGATATCTGTCTTTTGTTCGGAATGATAGATTGTCCGCTCAGTTGGCATCTGGCCAAAATGTATCAGTTTTTACAAGTGGTTTCTATGACCATATTCAGCAACCACTGGGAACATCAAACAGAATCCTATATTGCTAATTTCGAATGCTTGGTCTCTAGCTGTGACTTTCCAGCCTGTATCATCGTTATCATTTTCGTGAAAAAGTGTTATGTGAAATGTATGCTTCAGCAGTATTCGTTAGTTATTCATAGCTAACATACATGCAATAATATTGAGATTACCAAAAAGAGAATAAGTTGCAAGCAACGCAACATAATTACCATAACCAACAATCAAAACGCGATTTCGATAAAGTGTTTAACACGTTTGAATATTTGAGTTTTTTACGACGACAAAATGAGACTCAATATAAAACGAAGGAAAATCCGACAGTAGGTAACAGAGAAGGTAATCAAAACGTAACACAGCAAGTGGGGTGAGCGTAAAACTCATATCGCGATTTTAGCATTATGGAAATTTGTGCGTAGACAATCACTGTCTAAGTGGAAATCAAGGTGGATAATTTTAACCCTACTGCTTTGATTGTTTTGTCGTTGAGGACCCAAATCCGGTAACCGTGTAGTAATTCGCCTATTGTTGTGAATGGCCAACGTTCTCCAAGTGATGAAATACTTGCAGACTCATATGTAATAATGTCTCCATGCTTTCCATAATTTCGCGTAACAACAAAAATTGTTATTCTGCAAGTAGTGTAAACAGTACGAATTGCCCACTGTTTACTTTATCACACATTTCAAGCACACGACTCAATCGAGTATATCAGATGAACCTGTTCAGAAGATAAAAAGACTCGCCAATATCTATGGGTAGCTTGAGCCAAATGCTAGACGTAAATATATTATTTTTGTGAGTCTCCCAATATTCCAAATGAATGTATATTCAACAAAAATATTGTGGAAAACATTAGAAAGCATCTGTGAGTTGTGCCGAACGTGCAGGTTTAACTGGCGCCCCCATTGCATATTAATTTGCGGTAAAGGTTTTGTAGTTGAACGCAAAGAAGAAAACAGTTATTTTTTCATTATTACATTATAATGTCTCCTTAGGGGAGATAGTAAAAAACACCACTTGAATATCGTATGGTACTTAATGCCAACGACTGGAAAAATCAAAGGTAACGTTCTTTTGCAAGCCCTCGTAATGTTTCATTCCACGGCACCATTTTATTGCGACACAACTCTGACTAGAAGTGACGATTTTTATTTAAGACGCTAATGGGACCCACAATAGTTTACACTTCTGCTAGATGACCGCTTCATCACCTATTTGTGATCATTTATCCGATGCTTGTTTCACTTTATCTCTAGCGGTTGTTTAACAAGTGCCCTTGAGATAAGTTGGGTTCATTGAGGAATACTATGCACCATATGCCAGTCACAGTTTCATACATTAGCTGAACGGTATATATACATAAATCTTTGAAACTTACGGAGTGCTACTAGATGTAACCATCCATTTTTCGACAAAATATGACAGAAAATTTTGATTGCATGTTATGCAAAGAAAATAAATTTCAAGCAGCCAGGTGTTCTGATAAATTTTGAAGATAATTAAGGATAAATGCTTGTCAGAAACCAACAACGTCCATATGGCACAAATAAGATTCTTGTCAAGCAAGTAGATAAAGATAAGCAAAACATATACGATTGAACGGCATCAACATCTGGTAACACAAAGGAAATTGGAACAGGACATTAGAACGGATTGTCGATGAAAATGGAGATTTTTTGAATGGTACATGGAAAAGACGAACTGAGTGATGGATTATGGCATGTAATGCCATGCTTACATCAGTTAATCGGGTGATCATGTTTCGATACCGTTCAAGTTATTCTGCAGTAGGTCACTGAATAAAGGTAACGAAGGAGTAAATATGATACCACGGATAACAAACCACAATTTATCGGCAAAATCAGTAGTCAACTAATTATGGGAAGTTCACGCGAGCACAAAAAGCTAATAACAAATGGACAGAGCTGATAATTAATGGGTGTCAATCTAATGAAATAGTCATCGCGTCACCGGTTGGAAATAACGGAACAATTAGCACGCCTACTTCTAGGACGATTAATTGACCCGAATGTTATACAAAAGTGAACGTAGCTCACTGCTTACACGCAACATTTCAGTCGTACTTGATAACGCACTGAACGTCACGGGTTGCTCAAGGACATGTCACTGAAACTTGAACAGCTAAAGGGAGAAAAACGCGAGTCTCTTGCCACTGTACAGAATGGCTGCATTTAACGTTATACACGAAAACTGCTGTTAACTTTAGGTAGTGTTTTAATAGAGTACACCTACATTCAAACTGAGTCAAGTCGCATCAGAAAGATACATTTTGCATCGAGCCAGGTGACTTTTCAGCCTTTTATACAAGAGCACGTTTTTACCGAAAGTCAGTTTTAAGGCATAAAACCTTCAGTACGCCAGTGAAATTCAAAGGGAGGTCAAGAGAATCGGTGGCTGTTGTTATCAGTTGTAAAGGATAACTTCTGCTCTGGATTTCAGGTTAGTTCATTCATGGTGTGACGATCAAAACAAAAGTAACGGAAGAATAGTAAGACCGAGTATAAGCAAATAGATGTTTTTACAATGGCCGATTGAAAACGTGAAAACAGGCTCAAGGGAATATACGATTACATAGAGTCCCATAGAACGTTTGCTAAAAATCGTTGACGCCCTCTCAGATAACGAGAGGCACAATGTCGACAAAATGTTTGCTGGAAATTTTACTGCAACAAGAAGTTAGGAGTTCTTTTACAAAATCCAGGGCAAGAAACAGGTTAGAAACATGTTCATTGGCAGCAAAACAGGTGTAATACAATTGTAGTTAGTGAAAGAGGTGTAATGCGTCCATCACAAAAAGAAAGATTTCGAAATTTGACAAATCCGTCAGTAACTCAACGTGAAGAGGTCGTTCTTTCTCAAAGTAGTGATAGGAAACAGAAAAGATGAAGGTCATTTATCTGTACGAGAAGAAAGAAGTCCATGCGAAGGTCTCCCATTTTTGATTGAGCTTCATAAATGAAAATAGGATGTTAATATGTATGGAGACAAACTGCAGAAACTGTTGGTTTGGACAGGCTGTCCATCAGGGTGGGATGAGAAAATCCGGTTTCTTCCGAATACTGAAATACCCACAGGTCTGATTACAAACATATGTCTGTCCGATGGCATGTATGCCATATTCAGTGAAAATAAGAAATGGGAGGGGATTTCACACTTTACTGTAACGGAGCCAGTGGCCAGTAGCAGCGAGGCCTGCCTATCAAAATGAATAATCTGACTTCGACTTGTAAAGCAATGGTGTACGGCAGGAGTGTTGAATTCTGTAGGTGTTCTCGAAACTTTCCGTTTATTCGGTAGCCTCCATCACTAAATACCTTATTACTGTACGTAAAATTTAGAAGGTTCATCTTACATCTGGTGGACTTTGTAGTGCGTTTGACAGAGGAATAAAGTTTTGATTAAAGTCCTCTATTTTTCTTTCCGAAATCTCACAGGTCAAAGGGGGGAAAATCCGTCCGCAGGAGCTGAAACTGCTTCCTAAACCAGCAAATACCACAGTAGATGCTTAGTTGACTCGTCAGGTGATCATAACTGGTAGGCGAGTCGTCATGAGCAAACAATTTCAAGACAGATGAAGCTATCATTTCTTTATGTCTGCTGCAGCTGCTCGGAAGAGAATTCTGACGTCTGTTTCCGAAATCTCCGTAATGAGTAAGGAGCTCGTGACTTGTCTGACTGTAAACCATGGAAGGAAGCCTCAAGAGGAGAATGTCAGATGTACAAGTTGGAGCGCGCCTGTGGACTGCTGCGTTTTATTGGGGAATGATAAGTGAACATGTGCATCCAGAACTGTAAGAAAGGCAACAATGTTGTGCACATGGAAAATGTTCAGGAGGGTGACACGGACACATCGCACGCAAAAAACAATAACCTAGTTAGAGCATCCAAGTTGGTTATCAGAGAGCCATCGTCGAAGTTGTTGGACTCCATGACAAGACAGATAGGAAATGGATCAAGATTAAATACCACAAGTTAACGAAAACTACACAGGAATCTGAATATGCAAACGACAGTTGGACAGCTCTAATAAACGCCCGAATAATTAAACTCAACTCGCAAGAGCGGACATCAGTGTCATCGATTTCTGCAGTAACCTCTTCATCACGCCGTCCATATCACACACGGCGATTTACACTAGAAGATGCGAAACATTCTTTTCCTACAACTTATTCATACTCAAGTTGGTTTGTTAAGGATGTTGGATGACATTGTTCACTGCAGGTATCTTTTGAACAAGGAATGTAGGCTACTAATTACGAACGAAAATAAATGCAGTTCACTGATGTTACGCTTTCACAGTCCAGCCCGCAATTCTGCGTTATGTATTCTTGACTCTTACTTCGGTTTTCTTTGTTCTTAACTGCTTAACCAACGGACAAAAATTGAGAAAACGTGGAAACATAAGACGATAACATATAATCGCCAGAGTATTTTAGCACAAAGTTGTGTGCACAATGAGGATGCCTAAAAAACAACCGAATTTGAGACTATCTAAGAAAATATTGAATAGTGAATGAGTAAACAGCATCCTGGATGTTACTGAAATGTTTTGCACTGTCAGGTTTGAAGGTTCCACTTTTCAACTCAGATAAATAAGTGTATATTTTCAGGTATGAAATGCGTTTCCCAATTAATGTACTAGACTAAATATTTGTGTTTCTAAATGAGAGATTAAACGGTGAATTAATGTGTGTTTCATTTACGAATGAAGCATTCAGTCGTATACGGTAGCAAAATTGTCTCAAGGAACATAAAACAATAAACATGAATAATTCAGTCAATAGAATGTCTGGTTTCTCGATAAAACACTAACAACAAAGAACGTACATGAGTCCGTTAATTACAAAATTAGGTCAAGGTTTGTTACGTATTAAAAGTCAGTGTTGCTATTGTATGCGGGTGAAAACATTTACCGCAAACAGTTAGTAAAATCTAACAGGTGGCATCGGTTGCTGAAATAAAAGTGGAAAAGATTCCAACATTTGGTTCAGTTATTTTCATACACAACACTTAGAAAGAATGCGTTTATTTAGTTGTGTGCACGAGCAGGATCAAATCATCAAGGATGGCTACCACAGACACGGAGAGCTAGCGAAACTTTCGTTAGGTCGACGTGGATATCAAGGTTTAGATATTCCACAACCTGCTTAAAGAACTTTAGCAAAAAGCACGACGCATGGGAAGTTACTATATAGAAGGCTATAAGCGGTGAGAATAGCACAGCTGTTTACATAAGTATAAGAGTAAAATGCTGTCAATAAACCGTGGTTGCTGAAGACTGCAAAATACACCGATGTGGCACACGAAAATGCTAAGTTTTTCAACGGACGAACTTTGCAGTGGGCGCGATGCATACAGTGAAAATCTTTCATGCAGTAAGTCTGTGGAAAACAAAACATTATCGGTTCAACTTAATTGAGTTTCCAAAATTTGCTGAGAAGTCAATAGCTGCAGCTAATGCAACTCATTAGCACATCTATTCAAAATGCTGGATGTGTAACAGAATTCACAGTCTAGTTCATAATATGAACCATTATAATGAAATATATATAATCAGTATACAACTTTAACAAACCTTTATACTGCAGACATGTTACCATCATTTATTTATCTGCCAATCATATTCAACACACCGAATTTTACGCTGAGTGTGCTGTTTTAACAATTATAAATAACTCTTTTGACATGGTGGTGAACACCTTAAATTTTGATTTAACTTATCTCAATTTTATCAGCACTGTCCCGTTTTCTTGCTGTCAGGTATATCATAACGTTTATCGCTGATTGTTTAATACGATTACGTTTAATTACAAAGTGTAAGATAAAATGTTGAGTTCACCTATCAACCGGTACACATTAGTGTGCAATTACCAACATTCATCACCTCCGCATAAAAATGCTGGTTTCATTTGGGATGAGATAAAATTGTTTAGTTGTAGCTTCGAACCGTCGGCAAAAGAACACATTCTGTTAATAATTTTCTGAATTAATCGCCTTGTTCGTTGAACCGCTTAAATAAAAGACAGTTCTGCACACACAGTATACTCCTTATCTAGTTCATGGTACGAGGAAGAATGCATTATTTGGATAATGACGGTTTCCCATTTATTTCATTGTTGACGTCATTACTACTATCACGAATAACATAGAAACGCGACATCTGTTACGCACTACTTCTTTGAGAAAGTCAGTCGAATGAAGATGGCTAGATTATTCACTATCTCAGGTTTGCTTATCAGAAAATACAGTTATTGTGGTTGGTGATTGGCCATTAGATGATGGCAGTCCTTTATGCTACGTAATCTAAACTAAACCATACTCACAAGTGTGCAGCTCTAAAACGTTTTCACTATTTGGAGGAAACGCAATGAATAAATGATTTTGTAATGAAAATTTTCGATAAACATTTAAAAGCTAACTTGACTCATGAGTGCCTAAATACACGACTGTTTTGTTTGCTGCATCAATTTGAAAAAAATATGCAAACTAAATAATCTGCTGACCTGTTGCCTAGTTCCCTTCTGTCCAGCGATCCATGAAAAAATAAGAATCTAGTAATCTATGGTTTGTATGCGAGTGCACATGCTACTTCCTTAAGGACAAGGAGTTTACTCATGAGTATCTGTACAGTAACCAGTAGGCATAGATGATAACGAATCGTTCATAAGTTGCAGGTTAACCACTTTCTTCATGATATGTCTTAGCTGTGACTGGTACACGAGTTCCGTTCATTCCAATCACCGACCGTGTCAATCCTGGTGAGGGTCTTCGTCTAGCCTGAACGGGAGTCAAAGTATACTTTGCTCGGTACACATTCTGCTTTCGTTTGACCTCCTCCGACAAACCCACAAAATGAGCGGCATTCACCTCTTCCGTCAGTAACAAGTGTGTGTTGTGCTTTGTGTGTCTCAACTGGCACACACTCGGATTCGCGCATGAAGTGCTAGAACTTTGTCTTATCAAATCACCAGTGAGACGGTGATCTTTTTCACACTTTATACAACTATCAAAATCCTCAAAGCCAAATAGCTGACAGAATTCATGACGGAACTGTCGACTTGTCACCAGATAGATTGGAAATTTGACGGCATAGTGTGTCATTGAAAAGCTGTCAATCAGCGTACGAACAGTAATGAAAATGAAAAAGGTACGCCACTGGGGATCTTGTTCAATTTGTTTGTCTGTCAAGTGCTCATTTCCCGCAGGTAGTAGATTATGAATGAGTACTCCGATAGCAACCGAGAGGTGAGCAATCACAACGTAAAATGAAGTGCACAGGAGAGTGATCGTACTGGAGCGCACATGTCTATTGTAGGTATCGCCTTGGTGCATCGAGGTTGCACGTAAACTTTGCATGTGAGTCAACTGTTGCATATTTGGTAAAGTGGGACCATTGGTAATCAGATGTTGTAAAGTTTTCTGTTTTTTATTTGTTGTGCTGTGCAACACTCGGAGAACAAACAGATTGAGAATTAGACAGGTTATAGGCATACAGAAAAAGAAAATACACTCTGTTAAAAATGTCCAGTTCGTGTACAACATTTTTGCAATATGCATGTTGTCGGTAATCTGAGAACGCATATTACACATGTCATTATCGTAGGTATAGACGAATGATTGTACCGAAGCAGTAGAGAAACAGACAATGGCAAATACTATTATCATCTTGAGTGCTCCAATTTCTCCCGAACGTATCAGACAATGCTGTGATCGAAACGGATGACAGACTGCTAAGTATCTTTCAATCGTGAACACCACAGTTAGCATTGGACTCAAATACTGAATGGCGTAATTGAACAGAGGAAATATTTCACAAACACCTGGGTTATCAAGAACAGGTATCATCCAAGCAACATGTAGATACCAGAATAGGTATACAATAAAAAAGCTAACGTCCACCACTCCTACACACGCTTGGTATATGGCCGCTGCAGCACTGCCTCCACGACGCATTGGTCGACTGCTCCACAAGTAGATACTGAAAAGTCCTCCTGGTAATCCAATCATTGCCCAAATTGGGTAGTTTACACGCTCGATTATGTTTAGATAAGGTACAAACTGCTGATATAACAGAAGATCACTGCCGTTATATCGTTCGTACACAGAGATAGTTCCATTGTTATCTACCATAATTTCGTAGTTGGAACAGAATAATTATCGGACATCTTCATTTGGATCATTTTAACCATTTGTGTTTATATATCCGTTTACTTTGACGCAGTATCAAAGTTTGCATTGCAGACCAATCAGGATGCGAGCGGATAATCAACGCGGAATTGTCCACTTTTCATTGGGTAGATGGTCACATTCCCATTGGTCATCAACATAAACAGTGGAATCATACATTGATGGGAACGTGACCCAATTACTGTTGTTGTTTATTGTGGGACCCTGGGAAAATTTCAGAAAGTTATATCAGTTGAAACTTTGCTTATATTCCGGTATAAACAATGTTCGCATTGTTCCATATGGTTTTACAATCTAGGTACGTAAACTTCATTACTGTAGACGGCTGTTACGGGCGTGTAAAAGTATTCCCACAGCAGAAGCAAAGTTGGACAGTGATAGGGAAGGGAAACGGAAACGAGGAATCAAAATACTGTGACGGGTTTGTAGTGTCTAGCATTCTTGTCAAATCGGAGAAGAAACTGTTGCCTATGTTTGAATGGGGCTCGGCCAAGCCCACTAAAGTGGAGTAGTATGCTGTGAACGCATCACATGTCCCGGCTTTATCGCTTCCAAAGTGTTTTTTGCTGTGGCCCACAGAACATAACCTACTAATGGGCTCACTGATGAATGTAACATTACCTTTGCGATCGATTCCGTTTGTAGTTTTGAGTAGGGAAATAAGTCACATGAGCAGAGCAAACGTTTTTTGTATGGTAGCCATAAAACGGATAAAAGTGGTTTGAAAACAGCTTAGAACGTTATCGTTGTGAAGTATCGCATGACAGCGGTTAGGTGAAAACTGTAATTGCGTCAACTGTTTGATCTTCATAGTTGGTTGTAGAACCGCTTTATTGTCTAGTTATTGACGTTTAGCTGGGTCCGACTGTTGGAAGATGGAAGTTATATTGAATAAAACGACCACAGCTTTCCCTCATGCTACAACCAGTGCTTCATCGATGATCAAGTCAAAAACTGCTGGGCTGTGTGACTATATCATTTTAATATGTATATACACATATAGATGTGATCAACAATTTCATGAACAGCTCGATAAACGAGTTGGAACTTCCTTCGGTAGACAAGTGTTAGTACTGAGATTTAGCTGTATAAAATAAGTCAGACAGGCCACCAGAAATGCGCGCTTTTCTCATATGAACACGGGCGTAAATGAAGAAAAGTACACCGTAGCAAACGACACTGGACTAGAATGTATGCTGCATCAACTAGCAAAATACTGCGTGATGATTCACATCAAAGAATATTTTTCTGGTTCAACCAAAGAAGAGAGTTTGGCAACCAAAATCACAACTTGTAACCAAAGTATAAAATCCTCCCTGAATGTGGGGAACAAAAAGATGCTCAACGGAATGTGTAACCAAAGATCTACTGCATGCAAATTAATTAATTTGTCAGTGATAGTCAGCTCACGTTTACCTTTTGAGTTTCTACAACAATATTACTGATGGTGTCAACAACCTCCCAGGAGAATCTGCCTACGGTGCCTTCCTTGGTGATGAAAATGCTTTGAAAGTGGACGTCCAGAGATGAAAACATTAACGTCCTACACGACGTTAGGGATGTAATTATAATGATTGAGCTCTAGACTTACTCTGCTGATGGTTGTGAAGCGCAGAACGCTGAAAAGTCATGGGCAATTTAAAAAGACCCCGCTAATTTGAAGTAGCCTACAACGAAAGATAAGCTACTGGTGAGAGATGAAAGTTCCATTAACCAGCTTTGTTCATTGCGGACGTTCAGTGTAACGTGGTTTGAATCAAGTGGAAAATGTAGATTTTGACTACCGCTATACAGGATTAGCTTGATAAAGCCCACTTCAGATGTATCTAATGGTAAGGAACCAAGTGAGGACCAATAGGCTGAAAGATGTTCCGCAGTTGTTGTCGTAAGATCATGTACATCTGTGAAAGATGATTATTGGGATGGATATGCTCCACTTTTTATAAGCTGCATGAGAAGTGATAGCACCATGAGTGGTCATGACAAAAGGTGCCTACCACCTAGGCATTGTGGAGATCATGGTTTTCAGCTGTGTAATGCGGTAACTCACTGGACGTTTTATGGTATACCCTCCGTCGGCCAGCAAAAAATGCTTGGAATTTCTATTTTTGATTTCACATATTTGTGATCATACTGTTAATTAGGAGCAGCTAGCTATCGAATTAGCTTAACTGTGAGGTTATCCACGCAGCTATACGATTCAAGTGTTGGTTGAACTCCTCATGGCAAAGTTAAGCTGTATAGTACGTGTGAGGTACGCGTTATGTATATGGCCTGATGGCCACCTTAATATAACGAGAATATTTATTTGAGTTACTCTTCAAAATGAATCTAATAAATCCCAAACAACTCTTAACCAGAAAATCAAAGCAACCTGCAATCATCCGCATCTTGTTATTCTGGCGCCCCAGCTCCCACACAAAGTTACAAGAAGTAATGGATAAATGAAGCCTAGGTGGAGAGGACGAAAAATAAATCCGAAATGCTTCCATCCTACACAATACATAGAAATCTGCTTAAAAATCTTTTTCAAGGATCCCATGAAGTAGCTGCATGAGGTACTTCTCAGTTGTTATGATTTGTGCTCAGGTGAATTTTAATAATAAACGCATATTTTAAGAAGTTTGCTCAAGCACAAGGTAACAACAGCACATGACGACTGCTCACTTAAGAACCCCCCTTATCAGATGACCACTAGGCATCAGAAGTATACTAACATTCATCAGTTCCAGAATACAGAATACTCAATTTTGCTGAGTCATACGTTTCACTACGAAGCAGAATTTTCTTAGTTGCTCTGATGTTGAAAACGCAAGTCATATATGACAAAGCCAACCGTAAACGCAACATGATGATAGACAAATGGCTGCATGCATAAATGAAAAATATTCCAAACGACCTAGAACAAGTAAAAGATGCAGTCTTCCGAATGCAATCTGAAGAATGTTATGCAAAATCTTCAGAAGGCGACTGTATTGTATGAGTTAGAAAGAGAATCAAATATTCCAGTAATTTTTCCGTAACTCAGAAGAACACCCGGAAACTCATCCTTCATTTTATTTTGACATACGCTGCTCGTCACCAAAGATTTCCTGCCTGCTTTTAAGAAAATGACTGAACCTGTTTTCAGTTCCAGGGCAGCCTATTATCCTGAGCTTTGGCCTCTATGTAACGCATCTCTTTTGGGATCCAAAAACAGTTGTATATCCAGGTTTGGTCAAAACAGAAAACGCTACTTTGAGTAGTATCGAGCGCCCACACCTCACAATTTGCTACTTCGTTTGTTTACAGTTATTTTCACATGCGATGGTGTATTTGAAGCTTAACTCAACAAGCTATAGATGGAAAATTTTTAGGGTTATTCGTTGAAAGAGCGAAAGTAATCTTTAACCCTTCGGGAGATTTCAGAGTTATGATGGTAAACGGTTGTAAGTCTTTCGCATTTCTACACAGGGAACTTTACTTTCTTACAAAGTACCTTTTATTTTTGGTGAGTGACTATGTCAAGTTGCATGAAGTGAGAAGGCCGGTACAGTTATCAAGTTAGTAAAGCGTCTTACTTTTTAGCACAAATCCAACAAAAGATCCAAGACACAGATCAAACTTGCAAAAGTACAAATTGAAAACTACTCACATTTGGTCGCAGATGTCCCACTCACGTAGACTTTCTAGTTGGCCTGCTTCGAAAGTAGCACTAGAATCAAGTTTTGTTCATGTAAGACCTCTTCATTATTACATACTGTTGCCACGGCAGTTCACCTGTGGTGATTCAGTCGTGCCTAGTGTGAGATCATTGGCGCGTGGGCAACACGGTTGCCGCATAAGGACGTAGCTGAAATCCGACGCCTGGCCACGGCAAGGATTTTCACTACGGATGAGCTCTAATAAGGGTAAAACTCAAGTCCAACTTTACTTCTTAAAGAGGGCCCACTGCAAAGCTCGCAGGAATACAACGGCTGTGATCAGTTGTGAGTGACGTCCATTTAAATTAGAAACCAAAATCCTCTACTAATCAGTAAACATATAAAAAACTTTTGACCGATTATTTATAAAAGCACTTCCAGCCTGCCTTTGTAGTTCAGCTTTCGGAATACGTGCTGCGTAGGAACAAGTGGTTTTCGTTTCTCTCTAAAATCTTTCCATGGTCTGGGTGCTTGTGATCTGTTTGCAGTAGCCTAGCTGAATGACGCAAAGGCTGAATTGTTGAACCCTGTCTTTAAAGTAGAAACAACGTCACAGTTATGGCTGATATGAAACAACATGTAATTAGTCTGGCGTATGAACGAGGCGTAGGTTTACCCACGATAAACTCATGGGAGAAATAAAGGTCGATCTTAAACAGATACTTATGATTTAGAATTCATTTATGACCTAAAGAGAGCTAAGCAGACTTGTTAAAGTGGTCTACTCAGCTATCCATTTTGACAGCAGCTTCCAAGTGTGTCCAGTGTTTAATTAAGAAATGGTTTTCCTAATCCGCTCAGTGCGTGTTGAAAATCACCGCTGGTTCCATTCTAATGAAGCAAATCGCAAAGTCAGCTAAATTTATTAAATCGCTGTCCATAAAAAAACAATCAGATTTCCTTGCTGAAGCTTGCCACTAATTAGTCCAATTTATTGGCAAGTTGCGTGTTCTCATCAGACAAACCCGATGCACACGCATCTGAACGACGTCTGATTGGAAGCAACAACATGAAACTTTCATATTAACAGTAATATCTATAAGTGCATATCTTGTTTGAAGTAAAACAGGATGTTTCTGTTGGTGGCGACTAACTTTGTAGTTTTTATTTAAATATGTACTCGAATGTAAGAGATGTTCTTGATTGATTTTTGAAGTCAGCAGTAGTAATCTGTGAGTGCCCAAGTGAGTGAAATTAACTTCAAGTTTTTAAAGAACGAAGTCAAGAAACCGATGGAATTAATGATGAGTCGGGTTTGTCCGATTAGGCCAGTTGAGTAGGTCCATAGCGCGACAATTTTACTCCCCCGGCGTTTTCGTCAACATACAATCCAATCGATTCATTACCGTCCATGCACTAAAATATGAATAACATGTCATGAAAAACAGTGCAAATGCTTAGGTCTACACGCAGTATCAATTACGTTTAATAAATCTGTCGGAACGAAGCCAACAGAAAGTGC
Organism: Paragonimus westermani; assembly: GCA_008508345.1. Lineage (NCBI taxonomy): Eukaryota > Metazoa > Platyhelminthes > Trematoda > Plagiorchiida > Troglotrematidae > Paragonimus > Paragonimus westermani. The sequence goes on from QNGE01000101.1 coordinate 201,283, forward strand.
CTCGTTCGGATCAAAAACAGTGCAATTGCAATTATTCCACTGCCAACGTTCGTGGAAAACGATCAGCATCCGTAATAGCTTTGCTACACTGCATACTTTCCTTCTGCATGAGCAAGCTGATTCTTCCATTAACATTGTGTTGAGTATTTTCAAGTGACTTAGTCTTCGTCAGAATCAGTTGGCGCCTGAAGATGTACACTCGGTTTGATTTCAGACTGCTAACGTAAGAGTACAACAAATTTCATACATAAGAAGACTTAGTGTATTTTGTAATTTGTGATAATTTTCAGGTACACGGTGAAATTCTTCAGGAAATTGATTCGTTTAAACAGAGCGGTGGATGATTCCAAATAGTAGGCAAACAAGCAGAATAGTTATTATAGCTCAAAAATTAGTAAACAACTATTTGCTCTCGATAACCACTTCTCCTTAGCAAACTTTCGTTCGTAATTCGCACCCCAATGCAAAATCTGGTTGGAATCTCTGTGGTCTACTAACCAGCTTCAGCTCATTATTTAACAGCCGGCTTGGGACCTGAGCTGGGTGTTACCCCGCTTAAACGCGTTGCTTATGACAAGATTATCAACCATAAGCTGAGGTTCAACAAATTTCGCCACAAGAAAGCTGCCGCTTGAATGTAAACTGGAGCCACACAAGTTTGTCTAGAGTGAGGGGCCAGTGACAATCTAGCACTGAGAATGGAATGTCTAGAGGCTGATGGCCGACAGGTCTGTGTCATGGTAGCAAATAGGTGTCCAATAAAGCACAATCTGTATTGTCCAACATGTTAATCATCCCGCTACACGTGCGCTCCCGTTCATGAGTCATAATTCCTGTCCACAACCCCAGTTTCCGCTCACACATGGTGTGCACTTCGGCTTGGTCTGTGTGAGTGTCCGACATCTTCTGACAAGGCGTTTTTCACCTGCCATTCTTCTTTCGTTGAAACGATCTCGTTGGGCGATGGCTCTTCCGGTCGCTCGTGCTGCTCACAGTCTATCCACTTTGGCACGTAGTCGTGTTCTATGATCAAGTCGAGATGGCCCTCCTGATGTTGGATTAATAATGTGCCCGATCTCTTTATCCATCCCACTTTGTCTACCATGTCCCACCTGATAATCCGATGCAATTGAGCGATAGATTATCCGGTCATCCATGTTGCCCCCGACCTTCTCGCTGCGGGCTTTTGGACGCATCTCAACGCCTCGTCGACTTATTTCTGCGAGTGTTAGAGCACCCGCGTCTCCAGCTCGATAATTCACTAAAAGATGTGAACTAAGCTTAAATAGCGCACCGTTGATTTATGCTTATACCTCGTTACGAGGTACAATCCGTCACACGACTTGAGTTGACTTATTGTGAGCAAAGTGCACTCAGTGATCACTTTATCTACCGAATGCTGTGGCATCGACCGAATGTTGTCACATGCTGTGACCAAATTTTTGGCTGGATCCTTCATGATATGTTATCGGCATTGTTGTTTTCGTTCGATACAAGCACACAACTCATCTCGTAATCAAGGTGTAACTCACAGGACTAGCTGACTGATTCAACGCGTTCTAATAACCCAACACCTTTCGGCAAGGCAAAAATGCCTATCATATCCAAGCTTGTATTCTTAAGATGCAAAGAAGTTTATCCAGTGAGCCTCATCCAGTATGAATATTGTAGAAGATATCGCACCGCGCGTTTGTGTTGGGATTGTCTACTATTCATGCTTGCGCGCTTGATACCTGGGTTCCATCAACACCATTGCTAGTGTGCTGTGGTCTTACGGAAACTCTAAGTGACTGCTTTATGACAAAAACCTAGCTTGTGAATGACTGTTTGAAAACAGTACACAATGAAAAACCGTCCTATGTCACATGGAGTGAAGATGTCGACTTCTTTAACATTCGCTACCGTGCAACAACAGGATTGCGTGAGAAATGAAATAATGCTAAGCTGTCTGCGCCTAAGCAAGAGCCCATCACGAATTTTCAGAGAAACGGAAACCTCTGACCAAGAGAACCATTTGGCTTTTACCTCGTCTAGCCTCAGAAACAAACCGTTTAGAAGCTTGCAGTTCAGAAGGTTCCACCCGAAAGCAGTACTGTGAAGAGCTAGCCAAATTTTGGTAGAAGCTCGGTTTCCACTTATTTGCCGGCTGGAGGTTCTCCAGTTCAGTATGCAAATTTTCACCTGTATCACTATGCTCGCTTGATGTTAATAGTAAACCTCTGCCTTATTCTGACTCCTAGGTTATAGTTGAGCAAATAAAATTCGGAAAATTTACGGGTCATTTTTGAAACGGTTTTCTGGAACTTAACAAGAGCAACTGTTGTTATGGTAAAGAAATTAAAACTGTCATACCTCTGTTTATATGCAAAACTTTCTAACTTGTCGTAGTGAAGCTATTATATGCACCTACCACAAACAATGACGTACAGGCAGTACTCGTTGTAACTTAGTCCATTTGCACAGGGATCTTCCGATTCGGCTTGCCATTAGAAAAGGAAAACAAGATTTACCTAGACAGCAGAATGGCTGAACCACTCACGACTGTATATCATTGTCTAGGTTGATAAAATGAGTTGTCTCCCATGTTTGTGTGACTGCCTCCAGCATTCACCATATCATCTGCTTGTACAATGGCTTACTGACATGTTAGCATACACTAACCGTTGTCAACCAGATAAACTGTAGCGAATGAAACATTCAAAATGTAAGTCACCCCACAACCAAAGTTTCGAAGTGGAGGAAACGAAACGGAAAAAACAGTTCGTTTGGTGGTTTGGATAATTCTGACACGATTATGAGACTAAAAGCATAAAAGGACGTGTGTTTTCGATAAACTACCTTCATACTGGCACAAGTGTGTAGACAGGTAACGAGGTACCGGTCGGGCCTGTTACAGAGACACTAGTTGACTAATCGGCCAATTATTGATGACGATTTTTTCAATACACTGAACACATTTATTCAGTTTCACGGATAGGTATAGATGATCAGTTTTTGACATAGAGACTTATATAGCTGGGATGATGCTACATTAATCACCCGTGGTTTTGTATTCACTTTAGTTAACCGTATTTTCATCAAGCCGGCTAACTGGGAACATGGAAGGAAAGACGTTGTGATTTCTATTTGGTAAATTGGTTGTCATGCCACGTACTAAGGGCGTTATCGAAGGTTACAAAAAACTCAGTAATTGCGTATTCTCATATGCCACGTCCATTGCAGGTTACTTTGTACATAATAACTGACTTTGGACCTACCTGCGGCTGCCTTCCATAACACAAGAAAGCTAATCAGGCAGTTACATGTGCGTTACATGCATGTTTCAAACATGTACCTAACTGTTATGCATGTTGTGAATAACAGAAACTGACAGGACCCCTTAGTTTCTTGTACTGGTCCATTCAACTTACAGATCATTAACTCTAATATCTCCCCTCGATCAAAATACTTATTACTAATATGTGCAGCCGAATTCGCTGAATCAGATAGGAGGGTAGACATCGTCATCCAAAATTTCACCTGCAGAATACGTACAGTTAGTCGACAAAGAGCTCTGCATTTCTCACCTCGCATTACACTGTTATTTCGCGGGGGAGGGGGGTTGCTTCACCGGCAGGGGCTACATTTTGTGAAACTGTTACTCACTGCATAAAAAGATTATTCTGATAAAACTTTCTTCGACCGAATACTAAAAGGCGACTTATTTCAGAACTATTCGAGGCATACCAGCTGCTATGGGGGCTGAGAACCATTTTGCTTTGAATTGTCTTCGCACGGAGAAGGTGCCCTGTCAGGTAATCTAGTAATCGCAGCTCCGTTTTGATATAAAGATCGAAACATTATAGACTCTTGCCAATTATACAGGGTGTACCCCTTAAAATATGAACCAAAAGACTATCGGAAAGCAGAGTACAAGACGACAATGACGTGACCTATGAAGGTGTATGGTCTAGCTCCATCAACAACGTTGGTTCACCGTAGAGCAGCCAAACACTTTCCAGGTGTAGAGTTTATTTGAATGTCTGCAACCACATCAAAACCACAAATGCGCAAACGTTGCCGTTACACTGGGACTTTTAACAACTAGCACTTACCAACTGAATCGCTGTACGTCAGATACTCATGTGAGGCAGTCGCACCTCGGTTGCTGCAAAGCTGATCACTTGTAAGCTCTATAAAACTTACTCCAAATATAAGAATAAAATTTAAGAACCTCAATAAATGTCTGATGTCTGATGTTCCATAGATGTGGCTAGTGATCACAAATTGGACAGACTGTACGTTAGTCTGCATAGTTTCACTTCACGAGTGACTTTCAACCGCATCCTGCCAAGCTGAAGTAGTTGTTTCCAAAGTGAATTAGGGTCAGTTCACTATAAACTATAGAAGCTAATTACCCACAGTGGATTCTGACAGATGTGCTATCCGCAGACCCCGGGAGAAGAAAACCCACTGAAAATACGGAATCGTTACATTTCACCTCAACTGCATCTCGCCACTTCTCTGTCTGACGAAGGTCTAGATCAGGTTGACAGCTACGATCATCTTTGCAGTGGAGTGCAGAAGAAAACGACCAGAATAGTGATCAACAGATTCAGTTTCATTGGGTTAGGAAGATAAAGGAGGGCTTTAGAGAAAAACCTTGAGCACAACCCAAAGTTGCAGCATAGCTTCTGTGAAGAATGTTTAAACAGCATAAGAGTAAAGGTAGTTTGCGACCGCCAAATGAGAGTCAAAGCCTTAGAACGGCTAATCTAAATACTCTACATTTTATTGCCCCAATATCTTCGATCCAATAGTTTGGAGTATGGACGGGTGAGTGTGCATGCATCTAAAGCGCGTTCTTGTCAAAGATGACTTGAACGCCATCGACAGACTGTCAAACCGAATGTCTTCCGAAGTCCTAAGTTTGCCGAACGTGCATCTATCCACTCACAACATCGTGGAATGTCTCGGAGATGTAAAAACTACACTTAACGGCCTGGCTTCTCTCAACTCGTTTTCTTCAAAAAGAAATTTGCCATCATAATTGCACCGACAGGTTTTACTGATGGCAGCCCAGAACTAATGCCCCTAGGTAGATGATACCTGAAATCCTTGGTACCAAACAATTGAGTTTGTCTATGCTTGCGCACGAAGCGTTAAAACTTGCCAATGGCACTGAATCAATTAAGAATAAGTTATGATACTTCCAATCCCATCACCCGCCTTTCTACACCCACTTCTTTCAAACTGCATTACCGGGATCTAAAAATATAAACTTGTTGTTGTACACATAAGAAAATGGTTGACATTTGGTGAAAACGTTCATGTACTGTCCACAAGAAGATTTGTCGGTTTGAAGAAACTCTCCCCTTAAGAAGTTGACTAAAATTAAGAATTTTCAGTGCGTCACAAGCAACGTAGTAGAGGAAGTATCTGTTGATATGGAACTACTTATCCATCTAAGTATGTCGCCTTGTATCTCTTCATAGTGATCAGCAAACAAATTCTTTGTTTTCAGATTGTAGAATCTACACGCTTTCACAGCCACCATTTAACCGTACCCGAACTTGAGTGGGCTTAAATCTGGAATCGGTGGTGGCGATTCCACAACATAAGACACTTATACTGTGATGTGTCGGTCAGTTAGCGTGTTAATGAGCAACATTAAAAAATCAGGGCCATCCATCGTTTCTTATCATCTGCCAAAGCAATATACGCTTGATCAGACAAGGCTTTTCCGTGTTACAGTCGTTACGCTAAAGAGACGCGGTCTTAATTCGACAATGCTACAGCGTTTTGTGAGTTGAAATTTGGGTGAATTTAAGGTTGACGAAAGCCTGATTTTAAAATAATCAGTGGTTCTTGAAATTCCGCGTGCAGGAGCGATCCACGGTAAACATTTGTCGAAGTTCGACGAGGCCTGTTTGTACACGAACGATGTAACTTAAGTCTGTTACATTTTTTGTTATCCGAAGCCTTGCTGTTTCAGTACTGTACCTTTTGTAAATCGGGTGGTTAATCACAAACCAAAGCTGCACGTAAATTTACACCATCAAAAACGAGCCATACGTCAATCATGTATTACTAGCTCTTCTTGCCTATCAACTTAAATCTCAAGTAGTTGGTATCTGACGAACTTCTCACTAACTCTATCTTGACAGGTACATACAACAACTGACCAATGGAATACTTCATTCCGTAACGCACGCATTGTATAGATCCCCATTTTTAATTAAGCTACCATTATAGTCAGTAAATTATATTAAAAACTTAGTCACACCAAAGCCGTCAAACTATATAAAAATTTTGAACCGTTCAGGAATGAAAGCACACTCAATCGAAGCAAAATCCTTCTGGCATGAAATGCTTTCATCAAATAGTTTCATAATAGAGATTATTTGATAACAAGTTAAATCAGGTTTCCACGAAAATGACATGCAGCTCAGTGACGTTTTTAGCGGACCAAAGGTGCCGGTTTTTGTAAACAACCACACCGCGGCTGGATTACCCAACTATTACATGTCATTGATCAAATTGCATCCGGTGGTCACGTGCCAACGAAGCGCAATACAATTTGTTTTGATTTCGACGTACCGTTCTTCATGCGCGTGATCTAGCGCACGTTGTATTAGCAACGCTTGAGTGAACAGGTGAGAAACTTTTTAGGGAAACATTATGTTGCTTAGGTTTTCACATAACCAATAACTCCAAAAAGGCAAACGGATTTAGGCAATGAAATCTTACAACTTTCAGAATATGCCACAATGTATTAAGCCGATATATGTTCATTTATAAGCTTCATTCTAACAGTTTTGGTCGAAAACATGTGTGGAGATGTAGCAGCGTTCACAGAGAATACAGTAAGCCTATCGAATTTTTCTCCTGCAGCATAACGGTTTTCTTGGGCAGCACAGATGTTATCGCGTTTAAACATGCTTCTATTGCACTAATATCTCGTGACAAAACCGTGAACGTTCTGGCGAGCTTCGAAGTCTCACCTTACTTTAAAGAGAATACGCTCGAGTGAAGGATGATGAACGAGCAAATATTCACTTCTCTCTGGAATGGCTGACCTTTTGTAACTGTGGTATCTTATTACCTCCCCATTCCACTGCACTGAGTTGTGTGCAGAATGAGCTATTTGGAAGCAAGTCCAGTTTCATTCATATATGATGACAACTTCCTTGATCGTGACGAATGATTCAACTCAGGCAACTCGGCACCGACATTTTTCTGTTATTTATATAGTCGTTTGAAAATACCCATTAAAGTCATGAGAACGACAGAGTTGCGAACAAGACTTGCTTTCTGTGTTTGATCATCAGGCTATTTACAACACAATAAATACGAAAAACACTGACAAGTTTGAGACAGAAAAACTGCCAATACAGGTTAGGGACGATATGATTGTTATCAGTTACGTCACCACTGTTCCGAATCATGGGTTTGGTTGATTGTGGGCCAGGGGAGGTTAAGTGTCCGCACGAACTTCTTCTGAGCGCAGGGGTCAGGGTTGCGCAATCGGGTGCTGATGGCTTCGGCAACGGGCAACATTCGAAATCTCACCACTTTTGATCGCTTCCTTGACACTCGGTAGACAATCCGAAAAGCATCTTTCTTACTGACAGAATGATTGGAGTCGGTCAAGTGAGCAATAATCGCACTTGAAACCATTTTAATCACACCACTGTTCAACCACGCAGGATGGTGTTCACGCGCTCTGTCCGACAACTGCCTTGTAGTACGACTAATATATGATGCTTGACACGAGCAAACAAATGAGTACACACAATAATTGGTTGTAAAACATGGAAGGTTTTCTTTGGGTTCCGACATGATAACGGGAGTTAAACGGAGATTGGCACGCAATTGAGCGGCAAGGTAGGTTGTTTCGACTGACTTTCTTAGCTTTCTGGAGATAATTTCGGCCATGGGATTTCCTTCGAAAGGAGGACTAATAAACGTGAGTTTTTATTCACATAGGGTGCTTAAGTTTCAACACTACCGCCTGCGTCGCCTTCTGGTAGCCACTCTGCATGAACAAATCTTGTAGAAAGTCTAGCCCAGCTTGTAAAGTGTCAGAGGTGCGGATCTTTAACGCCCTAAGTGTCAGGCATTTTATGAGGTTTCGATTTTGATTTAGCGGAACAAAACTTTCGAAGTGAATGTATTGGCCACCCCAAGTCTGTTTTCTGTACACTGTTTGTCGGATTGAACCATCTTCCCTTCTTACTATACCACCATCCAAAAAAATTACTTCGCCATTGTTCTCTGACTCTGGTGAATCTAACACTGCCACGAGCGGAGTTAATAGCTGCCATAACTCTGTTTATGTTAGAATTCTCGTTGATGACGAAAAAATATAATCAACATAGCGTTTGTAAAATGCGAATTGTTCCATGACCGCACCCAATTGGTTAGTCTCTAATTTACTCATGAAAACGTCAGCCAACAGGGGACCTAAAGGCGAGCCCATTGCCACTCCATCTCTCTGTCGGTAGATCGCATTGTTGAACAAAACCTGGACGTTACTTGTACACAGCACCAACAATTCTCTTAGTTCATCCTTCGGGGTGCCCACGTGTTTGTTGCTACGCTCGATGTAATCGCATAAGTAGTCAATGGTCTCTTTTACAGGCACGTTCGTAAATAGCGAGGCAACATCGAGTGAGAACATTCTTTGGTTGTGTGAGTTCAGGTCTTGGATTGCGCCAATGAAGTGAAACGTATCCCGGAGGCTGTGTTTTGCCAGCTCCAACCTGATGGGTTCGAGCAGACCGGCAAGCCATTTAGCCGGAGCATGATAAGGTGAATTGCACATATTTAGAATGGGACTCAAAGGCACGCCTACTTTGTGCACTTTGAGCAGACCGTATAACCTGGGGATTATTGTTCCAGTGGGACGGATACGCTCGAAAGTGGTCGGGTCAATTATCCTCTTCTGTTTCATTACACGCAACGTTCTAGATATTGCCTTTTCTATAACTGGTGTTTTGTCTTTCTTCGTGAATTCTGAGCTATCACCTAAGATATCGTTCATTTTGGTGACGTAATCAATCGTGTTCATCAAGACGACTCCTAAATGCTGCTTTGTCAAGAGCTGTTTTACTTGCGGCATGTAGTTAAGATAGTGATAGGCACGAGTTCACCAACGTTGATTTCAGTCTTTCTTCGTTTAAAGCTGACGACGGTGTTAGTGCAGCTAACTGATCATACAAATTTTCAAATTGAACTTCCAAATCAAGCTGGTTATTTTTACGACATGGACAACAAAAATTCGGTCCTAGTGACAGCGCCTTGAGCAAAATTCTGTTCAAATTCAAGGAGGAGAAGTTGTGAACATACCACTCGGGATTATTCGGAAATTTGGAGCACGGTTTCACAGGATTCAGTTGATTGGACAGGTCGGTCATTCTGACGTCCATTCACTTGTTTGCAATACTGTAAGCATACGTCTCAAAATCTGAACGATCGTTTTCCGACAGCTCATCCAGTACGCCTTCACACTGGGCTAGATTCCGCTCCGTTTCTCGAACATTTTCTACTATGCTGTCCCGCTCACTGTTAGCATGGCGACTAAGTGCAATAGTAGTTGGATCGATACGATTACGTCTCGAGATTCTCCAGTAGACTTACGAATACTGGCTGTTATCAACACACTGGGTCAGGAAACGAATTATTGTTTTGGTTTCGGCAAACTACGTATAAAACCTCAGATACCTCCGAAGTTCTTTCAATACGATGGGGTCCTTAGATTGTTTAATTCGTGAGAACGACAGCGTAGCGAACGAGACTTTTCCGTGTTTGATCATCAGGCTACTTATCATGTTATCATGTCGCAACCCAAAGAAAACCTTCCATGTTTTACAACCAATTATTGTGTGTACTCATTTGTTTGCTCGTGTCAAGCATCATATATTAGTCGTACTACAAGGCAGTTGTCGGACAGAGCGCGTGAACACCATCCTGCGTGGTTGAACAGTGGTGTGATTAAAATGGTTTCAAGTGCGATTATTGCTCACTTGACCGACTCCAATCATTCTGTCAGTAAGAAAGATGCTTTTCGGATTGTCTACCGAGTGTCAAGGAAGCGATCAAAAGTGGTGAGATTTCGAATGTTGCCCGTTGCCGAAGCCATCAGCACCCGATTGCGCAACCCTGACCCCTGCGCTCAGAAGAAGTTCGTGCGGACACTTAACCTCCCCTGGCCCACAATCAATCAAACCCAAAATTATGTATTCCTTCCTGGTTAACAGCCCTGTGTAGAGCTGCAGTGCCGTTAATGGATCACAGCGTTAACTGTTTGAGAAATATTGCTGGGGCTGTCGATCCCCTGGATCATTTGTTGAATCCCATAATGGGGAGTGGGACAGGTAATTAACAGTCCAAATGTGAAATTTCTGAGCTTCTGGTGTGGTTTATTAGCTCAGCTGGTGGAGCGCTTGTTTTGTTGAGGCATTCTTTGTTTGCTGCTGGTTCAAATCCAGCCGAAGCCCTGACTTTTCAACGTTGGATCTCATCTGATTAATCCATGTTTGAACGATGGTGGCCCACTTCAGACCTCCTTACTTACACACAGTGCTAACGGCTAAATGCTGACAAGCAACGCCCGGTGCACTAGACATGTTCTGCACGTCAGAAGAAGACAAGATAGGCGGATCGCTAGCGTGAATGGGTCGATGAAATCATGCTATCTTTACTCATAGCAAACATGAAAAATTGGACCGCAGAGCCCAGTAGAACCTTAGAAAAGTTGAATCGAACATTTTGGCAGCGTTAGCAAATATGCTTTACTGGGTGCACTTGCTATCCAGTATCACATACGAGAACGTCTCCATGCCTTCTCCAGAGACAACTTTGAGTTGGTTCAGGCGATTTCAAAAATTAACAAGCTGTTATTCCACGTTCACTTCCAAGTGAAATAACACAAACCGAACAAATTTAGTGATGGGTTATATGGTACCTTCGCTGCATGAGTGCCGAAGATTGTCTTTTCCCAACATGTTAAGTAGTGGGAATTTCTAAGGAAAAATCCGTGTAGCTGAGTGGAGGATTGTGTACAGTCATGAGGTACACCTGTTTACCATAGTTCACACGATCCAGATAACATTGATATTACTATGTTTAGAAACGTCAGTTGTTCAATTCCTACTAAAATTACCGTCCGTAGCAAGCAAGCCCATCTTCATACGGTTGTCGTCTTAAGTAGAAATTGTTTTACTGGTCATCATGTCATCTTTACAAGCAGTGTAAAATGTATTCAGACCAAATATTCATTCCATTGCTTCTCCTTTGGTTTGCCGTAATCCTAGTTGGAGTTTCTGCCCTACAAAATGCCTGGGAGGATTCAGTCGGACGTCGGTGACTGTTCTAGAACAATCGTGGATCGTACTATACAGATTCTCTCCAAAAGAATCAGAGAGCATCATCTGACCAGGATCAGGATGGGTTGGCAGAAACAAAGTATTCAATGGTAAGAAGCATTTGGAACACATACGTCACCATTTGAACATTGCTAGGTATTCTACTGTTAAATCGATTAAATTCAGTACTCTAGCAAACTCTGGCCTCAGCCAAGGTAGTCTGCCGAATTGGGTAACCGATGTTACACCGCCAGAAAAAATTCGTTCAACCGCTGTCGTGCACTGGTCAAAAATATATCAATATAGTTGCCTGACGTCCATCTAAAGTTCACAGCTGTGAATGAAACGGAATGGCGTTATGAACTTTAAGGACAACCGAACCCTTCACGTGGTAAACTACATTTCAGAATTTTGACGTAACAGCCTGAAGAGAATTAAACAAAACATCACTCTTTCCATTAACTCTGCACTTGGCATTTCAGTGTATGGGCTGCTTCATCTAAACCGAAAGTTTGAATGTTCTCAAGGAACCTCCAGCCACCGTTCAACCTGAATTATAATGCACACCCTTCTAATGGACTACAATTTTTCGCGATATCTCGGCCTAACACTTACCAAGCTGTACTGTTTCAATGTTCAGAACAGCAGTGTTCACCCAAAAGTCATCCCATCAGGTCACGCACCAGTTCCACGTTCGTTTAGAGATTTTGACAATCGCATTAATTAAGCATGGCCTTTGTTGCCAAATGTCGTGGTAAGTAATCGTTAACTGTGTTTAGAAACGGTCGTTAGTGAGTTTTGGACATTTGTTAGCACTCTTTCGGTATTTATTTCAGATGCACCCAGAAAATGAAGACATGGTAAATGTTCCTCAGTCTGAACATTTCTCTTGAAATATCTGAGCATGATAGCATTTTTGAATGGAGTAATGAACAGAGTTTAAAGATGAAACTAGGCTATTAATCAAAAATATGTTCTGGCTTGTCCCGAGGAAGAAGAGATGAATACAAGATAGTGTGCACGGGTCAAATAGAAACGGGTTACATCTAACTTGTTGCGTTAGTCTTTCCTTTCATCTGTTCAACTTTACAAATGGTTAAAATTTGTTGAACGCTCCATGAGCTTACATAGAGTAACTGTTCTGCATTCTCGTTTGGCAGAAGTTTAGTCTTTAATATAAGGTACCGTAGGGCGGAAATAATGGCTTAAGGGGTTAGACAGACAGACACGGAAATGAAGATTAAACGAATGGGAAGTTTAGTCGTCTAAGTTAAGCATAGAGAATGTGACCGGAAAGATGTTCATATTTATTAGGTCGGAACACGAACGTCAACTTTCACAAATATCTGTTAATCCTGATGGTTGCATTTATTACGGTGCAACACACAGTAGCATGGTATGCGTTCAGACAGAAAATCAAACACTGTAACCCAGAAAACTAATTAAAAAGTTTCCCTCGAGGCAAAAACCCAACATTTTGCCAAACATACCGAAACTTGACATGGTAGTCCAAAATGAGAACCTATATGACCAGACAAAAGTATGACACTCACGAACGCGTAGGTTACGCGCTGGTTCAACGACGCGTTTGACACATAGATGACGTTGGTTCATTTCGTCCACAATCTGCAAAGGCTGCTGCCCAAATGTTAAAATGTAGAAAATGTGTAGCGTTTGTGAACGTGAGCCACATCGTTCTCCTAAAAAACAGAAGAGCAAGTAAGCACATGACCTTAGAATAAGAAAAATAATCATTTTTATATAAATCAAGATGACAGTTACCTCCGTTTCGTATTAAGCATCTCAGGTCTATATTACCAAAATCATTTATAATTCGTAAGTTACAATGCGACATGTATGATACAACGCTAATGCCACTTTCGAATGCGTCACTGCTGAGGGTAGTTCAGAAAAATGTTGTTTATTTTGCTGTTCCGCTGTGCACTCTTAGCAAAAAGCAATGAATGACAAAAAACAGTCTAATATAGAGGAGTACCCTGGTTTATATGCGTGAGTACTTGTGTCGTTGGGCAGAAGGAAGGGTTCACCAACGTTCAGTCCTCTTTTTCAGCAAATATATAGGCACTTCCGCAAGACTCTCAGGCACTGCTTACCACAGTGTGGGACTTCCGATGAATATTCACTGTTCTCCCATTAATAGGCATCCAATTTGATAAAAACGTCCATCAGAACTCCGACTGGTTGTACAATATGTACTGAATGCCGCTAAAGGAAGCGCAATGCAGTAATTGTGTATTTAGAACACAGATATAAAGACATTCGCTCTTTTAGATGAACAGCGAATCGGACATAGTTCACTGAGGATTTCTGTACCAACACTCCTATACACATTCAGAAAAATATGGACGGCAGTTCCTTAATGTTGGCATTTTTGCGTACAAAGTAACACAGATTAATAAGTGAGACCCGTGCAAATTTGTGTTTCAGCAGCCTGGAAGTGACGACATTAGTTTCTCTGTTTACTATTTCGGCTAGCTTTCTGAGGTGGTACCCGAGGGGACTGTTGAAGGGTTCAGGGAGTAGCGAAAAATTCTCATTCATGGTGTAGCCCAGTGGTGAACGAGACATCGATAAATTTTAGAATTATTTAATGGTTGCACAATATGATTAACATACATACAGAGGTACACCGTATGACAAACTGACATCGGTAGGTTTATATCACATTTGATTGGGCAGCAAGGGATCCGGAACACGCCGTGTTACGGCTAAATATATATCCATTAATAAGGAAGAGCAAACATTTTTCTTCCAGTACTCGGAATTATTTGAGAATGAAATCATAAAGTTAATCTGATGAACTACTCACGTGCATGCAAACTGTAGTACGCTGAAATCGATAGAGTCGACTTCAATTAAATGTCAAATTCGAGCAGTAAAATGAAAAACAGTTCCGGTAATACTTACTCCTTGTAAAATGTTCACCGCTAGTGAAGCGGATTCTTGTTCCATAAAAATTATCATTTCTCGATTATTTACCTGACAGTCGACAGACTTCTTTTATTTACGTTTGACTGGAGCAGGCAGAAGAGTATGAGTTCAGTTGATGTGAGCCATAAGATTCTGTTGTTCTCATTTGTTCGGCTGTGAACATGCTGTTTGTATACCAAAACGGCTGGAAGAGTTTGTTGAATTACAATTTAGAAGTGTTAACTTAAAAGCGAAAAACTGACACGTCACAATATCAAATGTCGCAGTGCATACCCGCTAACATGTTAAAGCCCCAAAGATAAGCAACGAAAACAACGCAAGATGTGAATAAACAAAGCGACCAGTGATAGAAACCGACAAATGTCAGTCAGTGGTGATTAGCCTTAGGTGTAATTATTTGGATTCCGCATCACATGAAGCAACGGTTACTGACAAACCATTTCAAGAGGGCTGATGTCCGAGAGGATTTAACGTTTCTTAATTAAAAATACACAACAAAATTCAGTTAAAGTTAGCATCGGTTATCGGCCCTAGCGAATTTTCTCAAGATGACACTACACAAGAGCGACCACCAAAGATGCAGTAACAATCAGAATCTGATTTACAGCGTCGTAGATTCCTGCATCAAACGTCGCTATGCTACAGTGAACCTGAATCACACACCTGGGATGAACAACCTGAATAAGGACGCTGCCCAAGTTCATGCTAAATGAATAAATATTAGTAGGTAGTACACCGTGGTGTAAAGCTGATCATTCCGGTGGTGAATCTGAAAAATGCTATATTGTAATAATCGCAAATATTGATATAATTCAAGTGGGAGGTCACGACCAACAACTTTCGCTCATCTTAGCGTTAGCTGCATAAATAAAATATGTCATGGCCTAACGACCTCTCGGTGCTAATTAGTGTCATTTGTAACAAAGTTGTTGAACGTAGTGTTTAACATTAACCGTTTGCAGCTGCTGCCACTCAAGGCTAAAGGAAATGTATAGTGCACCTTTGTAAGTGATATACCACCTTGATATTTTTTTCCTTTAGACTATTCGGCAATGCCATGCTCACCTTGTACGCAGCATGAACTCTAAGGTGCATCAAATAAATCAGCGTTCATAATGCAACTCGCCTGCGTCTTCCGTTTATTGTGATTCGCGTAGGTTCCGAACGATCAAGTGCCACTCTACTCATCTCAAAGCGAATGCTGCTACCGGGTGGTCGAGACTAGTTGGACCAGTTTCATATTTTTCATTCAAATTGTCACAACACCTCGATGCGAATCAAGATCATAGGATTTACCGCTTCATTTGAACATAAGTGAATGGCAAACCAATTAACCGAGACGGTAAAGAATTTCTAAAGTGTAATGTATCTTAAATTTTGTGGCACTCAGAAAGTTCTATCAGTTTTTGCCATGTTTGGTGTAAAAGATAGCTTTCCCTGAAACAGCGTTTTTTAAGTTGCTTTGATTGTAATTAGCAAGAAGAGTTTGTACTCCACGTTCAAGTTTTGTACAACCTACTAAGGAGACTAATGTGCACCATTATATTCAAAAACAGCACGTTCGGCTTACGAAATAATCGCATTACCGAGAGAAGTTCTAGGAACAAATAAAACTAGTTGCTATCGGTGAAATTATAGTGTTACAATGCGGCTTCACTACGAGGTAACTGGTAGATTGCACTGCACAACGTATGTTGAACTAACTGACTACTAGCAGGCGCTGATATTGAAGAACGTTTGGATAACTGCAGATATCTCAGAATTATTTTTAGATCAACAATATCAAGTGACATGTTCCAATTCACCATAGCACGTTCTAAATTTACCGAGGATGAAGTCGAACACAGTGATCAGAATCACTTTAGGTAGTTCTGTAAAACTTGAAGTCACACAGCTGTGCTACGTACGCCTGACAACAAAGTAGGGATCCTGAAACAACGTACATTGAGAGGATGGTACACATTCTAACGTCGGAATTATGTAGAGTAACATCACATAACCGGAAACAAGCGATCCCGTGCACGCAACTTTATTAAAAGCTCATCGCTGTTCGTTGAAAGGATGTCTAGAGAACAAGACACGCAATAAGAACACTTGGTTTAGAAGAAGTTTTGTGTCCGCAAAACGTATAGATGCAGAGGTCTCACTGATAAATCATTTCTAAACTCTAATTTGATGTGTGAATCTTTGTTGAGTTTTTACGAAATGGCAATATGCGAAAATAATTAGAAAAACACATTTGTCGAAAAACGTAATTTTAATTGGTTTCTCTCTTTTTGGAAGTTTTTCCGGCCAAAATGTTTTCTGCATGTCCACTCACTTGTGCGTTACAAAGTGATTATTACCAAAACAGTAGGAAAGCATGAAGTCCTGTCAGTGTCCAAAACGTAGGTGCCCTAATTTTTAGTGTCAAATTTTTGCTATCAAAAATCAATCGCTAAGTTCATTAACTTATGCATATTATTGATCTAATGTCATTTTAAACAAAGTGAATTGGGAACACAGTCAGCACAAAGAATTTTTTGTGGAAGAGATTTGGCCATATTATTGCTTGAAAAGAACCCACCAAAATGTAACCAATAACGGCAATCACATAGTGGATAATCTTAGATCACTACGACTTAATGCCTGCCTCAGAGAATTACATGAAATACCTAGAAGAAGTAGAACCGATCGCCATCAGTTCACTGAGTAATACAATGTAAAACATAAAGCACCCAAAATATATTCGTTAACAATACTTTCATTAGCACTGCATTTCATGTAATTGACATACAAACACAAACGTTACAAATAGTTGTTTTAAAGGTAGATAACCAGTACCGACAATGTCCGCAATAAACCGAGCAACGAAGTTGGTAATTGTATGTTGAGTGTTTAGATAATATTGATTAGTCACGCTTAATGTGAGATTACTGTCGTTTTGGTGAACCAGCTAGTCTCACAAACGGGAAGGTCGGAATGCAAGCTCCAGCTCAGATAGGCGTATGCACTACTGACAAACTTTAATAGGAGTGAAAGTGGATTTTGACGCCTTCTCACGAACTAAGTTGACCCAAAGTCAGTTGAGTGAAGGGAGTGTCACCGAATTTGAATGATGTTCAGTTTGAATCAGTATAAACCGCCGAAATTCAATGCAAAATATATATTTCCAAGTAACGATAGTAAAGACATCCGGCTTTTTTTTTATCAGATTTTGGTCTTGCGCATCCCAATATCTGATTCGCCAACAGAGTAGGAGGGACGAACAAGCCGATTTAGACCCGCCCCGCTAAATGGGCGGATCAGCCTAAAGGTCAGTCTGTAAGACCAAACATTAACTAACGAACAACAGTAATTTCTGGGCTAAGTTCCGCAGAAACAAAAGCATAATTCTTTTCGCTACCAAGCAAGCACAGCGTAGGCGACTTCCAAGCCAAGTATCTTTCTGGAAAGCATTCAGCAAGTTTTAGGCTAACTGAGATCAAATTTACATTTGAGAAAAGAGGACAAGAATATGCAGTTGGAAAGTGAATTTTGCCGTCTTCCAGAAGGATGACACAAAATTGCTAGGATTTTTCTTGCTCAAACCCAAATCAACTGGTTTCTCTCTTGCTTGGACTAATCATACAGAAATAATGTGATTGGAAGATACAGCTACAAACCGTATGCAGTGAAATTCAAAGTTCTTACCCGTTCAGTACGCGCTGTGTGTTCAGTGATTTTGTTACTTGTGTTTCCTTCGCTCATGCGGGCGGTCGTTGTCCAACTCCATCGGACAGCATCACAAGGGCTTAAGTGCGAGTCATTAAAATTTTATATACCGGTTCTATTCCTATCAATCTTATTGATTGATCCAATGCAAATGAAAGTGTCTATCATTTGACACAGTTCATCATACCATTCAATGCCTGCTAGTACTGGTGAGACAGTTGACATCACCGGGGCTAGGTTTTTTCGTTTTACTATTGTGCTGATTTTCTCCGTGATTGTTTTCAAGTTGGGAGAATCAGGAAAAAGCTGAAGAAAAACCACCTGGAACGACTATCTACAGGTTCTAAGAAGCACTTTTTCAACAAGACCAAGGTTGACCAACGAGTAAATTCAAGCGAAACATTCCGACCGTTCTACGGAATCTACCAACACCATTCAAACGGTGTTACAGCTCCAAGATCATCAAATATGGAAGGTTATCGCCACATGGGTGCATGAAACACTGCAAAACAGTACAGGCTCTTCGAACTCCTTTGAGAGTTGTCGCCAGACTTTTCAAACCTCGAGCAAGAGTGAACCACTTGATTTTGACTAATATATGTGACAGAAAAGTGTGGCACTTGAAAATTTACTGTCACCACTGTGAATCACAACACATCTGTGAATTTTGATGGGCCGTTTGGATCGTTTCTACATTTCTAAATGGAAACTCACCCGCAGCTCTCGCAAGTAGATAAAACCCTCAGCTAACTCACTTTGAAAGAAAGCACTACGTTCGAGTTTTTTCTGACTCACTTATCCCACTTGTGCCTATATTATCGAGTAGTAACAGCATGACGCGGATTATCGAAGGCGAGTTCCTACAACGTTGATTATTGAATTCTATGGAAATATGCGAAGTGCAGAATAAGTTGAATATAAACTGCAAAAAATGCCATCCTGGTCAGTTCATCAGTGAGATTACGTTTAATGAAAATGGCTTTGCGGAAGTAAACTACTTTCAAGAAAAGAAACACAATTTCCCTTCAGTTGTGATTAACGGGAATGTTCACACGGGCAAACAACAAACACGTCTAACTTAAATAAAAGCTGTGTGATAGTGGTTCACTAAAATGACGAGTGACTAGTTAAGAGCCCATTAATGGTCTGGTACTCCTAATTTGAGTGTTTTTTTCATGACAGATCTGTACCTTGCCTAAGGAAATACACCAACTTCAGAGTGGGTTAGAACAATTTGAGAAAACTATAACATGAGGGCTGTTCACACACACCTCGCCGTGGCTACGTATCGTAAAGATATAGCCCAGATATTGCAAACTATTAGCAGAGTAAACGAAAATCAGAGCATGGGGTCCAATAACCTGCTGAGATGATGAAAACTTGGTCACAATTGGGTTTTGCGAATCCAAATCATGCTCTCACAAGTAACGGTACTAATGTACAAACTCAGCCAGCTTAGCGCCGTATTAGAAATCCTAAGTGAACAGCTGATGTTTATTGGATTGAGCTAAAGTTTGGTGCCTATCAACTCACTTGTAACACATGTTTATCAACATCGCTTGATGCCTTTGTCAGAAGCTTTATTGTCGTAAAATACAGGAACCTCTTAGCAGTCTGATTGAAGGTATGTAATTAAAATAAGGTTACTTACGATTTTCAACGCCGAAAGTACCTTCCATTTACGTGTATAGACGCACCATTTATATGTATCTGAATGAATCTTTCCCGTTACGGATTTATTTTAAGCAGTAAAAAAAGCCCTCACTTAATAGCTCTAGGAACAGACCGTATAATAGGGCTGACTGATGAATGCTGCATCCAGTTTGTAAAATTATGTTGCGCACGTTGTCGAAGAATGCGGATTTTCATAGTGTGTCAAGGTCAGTATCACTTTTATATGACCCCCAAAACCCAGTTTCCGACGATCGACTTCTCACAGTTAACTCTTTATTTTATGGCTCTTATATTTTGCAAATAACACATCCCAAATTCACAATCACTCGCACCATATCAGACTTCCATTGTCACCTGTAATCAATACCTGGTTAACTTTATTCTAACCTTTGATTCTGAACACACATGGACAACGAGAACAAAATTCGTACATGTTATCTATAGACACCTTACAGCTGGTTCGTAATCGATCTTTTTCAGGATGGCCAGTGAACTGATCCTTTAGGAGTGCTACAAATATTTACCAAGAGCACAAATTCCAATATAAAAATGTCAGTTTTATGTCCGCTCTTCTGTCACACCTATCCATCAAAAGTAAGTTGCGAAGTTGGTGGTGACCTTCCTTTAAATCCCGTTAACTTCATCGCAATCCCCTTCTGATATAGTTTATTCATCAGGATCTCTGACGCAAGAATTTGAGAAGTCCTATTCATTCTCTTCAAAACATGATTCAGACAATTACTCTAAACGTACTTACTGTACATTGTGTCTGACTAGTAACTTTAACTTCGTATGTGTCAGTTTATGTTCTTTGGTTTTTGAACCCAGAACTCGTCCTCACTCCGGATTTTATTTGAACGACCCTCTATAAGGTTTATTGTTCACTTTGATGAATTTTTCACAGCCATTGATTGAACTTTTTCGCCAGCTACGATTACATTTCGGTGCAACATCGATTTTTGTTCATCGGTATACTTCATTCAAATTATGCTGACAATCAGATTAAGCACCTAGAAGATTGATCTTTCCACATTTTTCATGGTGAAAATGCAATGGTATAACTATCTGCATGCGAATCCACTTCAGATCATTTTTCTCAACTGGCTGATACTGTCTGAGATACTAGTAGTGGTAGCTATGAGATTTTGGTAATAATCATCGAAGCATTTTGAGTTCAAAGGTTTTGGAACGGCAACATTCTTGCTCATATCGTCGTCTTCACATTGCACAAACTTAAGGCGATTAAAATACATGCACCCCAATGTGAAAAAAACGTCCACGTGTGAATCAGTTTTGCTCTGTCCGGAGATGTTCCTTGTTAAGATGAGCATTGTACCGCGTAAGTTTTACAACAATAAAAGTTAATATGGAAAATTTTCAGTTCACATAGTCTCGTAAAATTTGACATTATTGTCATTTTTCACGCCATTTTCCCGACTTAACCATCCAAGAGACTCACTTCGCAGAACTTATTAAAAATACAGATTAATGAAAAGCATTTCTGCGTAAAATGTAAAATAGTCTTCTTAGGATTTATATTCATTCTTTGAGCTATCAGAAGAATTATAAAGCTTGTTACGTAGAACAATCATCATTGCTGAACTCAGCCGTCATCCATGCTATGAGCTGATGGAAGGTTATTGTAAGTTCCTGAGGTTATTTGATCGTTGGACAGGTTTTCTTCATCAGTGGAAGTGTGCCAGGGCACGTGAGAAGTTCGACGAAACACTACGGTAATGGCGCGGCTGAAATCTCAAAAAATGAAGGTGAGAGATGAACAACGACAACTTTATCCGTATCACTAAAAATATGGGATATGAAGTATAATGATTAATTCTGTTTTTAGTTCTATTCGACAAATAAGGGAGACCGGTGTTTGCCGAATCCAAAAACAAGAGGTGTGGATGAATACATTAACAGGAACTCATATGAAGCGAGGCCGTGTACATAAACGACCAAGTGATCCAATTGGAGACGAAAACGAGTAAAAATGAGGATTTCGAAAGAAATGTTCAAGATGTGGAAGACAGCAGGCTATTAAGTTCGTCCAACGTAGTAAAGTTGTCAACTGATAGGCCTAATGCGTGGAGACACGGGTTGGTTGGGTATATCTTACGCGAATACAGTAAAATTTGTCGCAGAGAAATATTCGGAAAGAAAACGAAGAATTTGTCCCCGGTAAGGAGCGACGGTTCCCGAGCGACAAGGGTGAGAGTAATCTGCTACCAGCTGAATAACTTTCAAGTTTCCCTCTTCAACGAAAATGAAAAAGTATAATTTGCATCCACTTCACAGTTGATCGCAGTTTTTATACTTGCAACTGAACTCTAACCGGCCCTTTATCTAAAGAACTTTGCGCAGTTTTCACTGTCGTTGGAGCTGTTCACTAGCATAGAAGCTTACAGTTAGAACCCACCTACTTCCCGTGAGAAAAGCAGGTTGACTATTCATCATCAACCTAAGGTTGGACAGACACTGATCCCACCGTTCAGGCCCACATTTGATGAAAATCAGATTGTCTGACTGCTTTGAAAGGAAACAAAAATTCTCACTCAAAATTCGGCCAATGTCTTTACCGCAGTATCTTAAGCAGTCTGCAATAACAAACAACTTTGCATTTGCTCAGTAAACATGAGTAGAACATTTCGTTGATATACTTGAAAAACCCTACTCAAGACGATAAGGTAACTCGTGGAACGCCTGGAAACAAGGGTGTCTAAACATTTATATGCGGTATTCCACTCCTGATTGCTGTCAAATCATTAACACATCGGTCAACAAAACCATTGCAAAATAGTGCGGAACATTAGATTATTGTAAAAAAAATATGTACCACCAAAGCACTGTAACACGGAGGAAATGTCACCCCAGTTGGATTTCGGGAATGCTCAAACGTAAAGTGCGTATAAATGTGAAAGCCGCGGGTAGTTTGGAGCCTTAATCACTTCGCTGTATTTGTGTAGTCTGGTGCTCAACAGAGATATAGCAAAGGCAACAAAACAAAGGAAACTGTGGTGTAAAACATTTCAACCCCTCAGGAAGTTCGAGCAAAGGCGTTAAAACAATGTACCTGGTAGATGTAAATATTTCGCATCAATCCTTCTG
Source organism: Paragonimus westermani (assembly GCA_008508345.1). Classification (NCBI taxonomy): domain Eukaryota; kingdom Metazoa; phylum Platyhelminthes; class Trematoda; order Plagiorchiida; family Troglotrematidae; genus Paragonimus; species Paragonimus westermani. The sequence continues at coordinate 224,055 of QNGE01000101.1, forward strand.
TACGAAATTTACAGTAACATGGGATGGGTTTCTGTATCGAACAGTTACAGTCGGGTTGGGTAAATAACGGTCGATGGGTTAGGGAAGGTCACTAAGTCCTGAACAAGGTCAAACGCATGGACAACTGGTTCTGCACATGAAGGGCTGGCTTCAGTCGATTGACTGCGACAGCCTCAGCCAACCAAAACAATCCTCGACCTGGATGACGTAATAGGATTCTGAATTCAGAAGCGGGGTCAATGACGTGAATAGTGGTCAGGGCGTGCCATACGAATGCAGACTTTGGTTGATTGTGTGTTTCAACCACATTGCCGTTCTTTGTTAATACGGAGTTCTGAACTCATTTAGGCAAAGGTTTCTTTGTTCCAGAGATCGAACACCTCCCAATTCTGCCTGTGTAACTTTCTTTGCAGTTACATGTGAATTGGTAGATACACTGAGGTAAAACCGACAAGCAGTTCTTTTTTGATTAAAGTTACGGCAGCTTCTGGATTTGAGCTAATACACGAAGTGCACGGTGATTGAACGTTCATATAACACATCAAACCACTGACAAGATTGGCGTTGTCCCAGTCACTGTTCGATTCAAAAAGTCTGTAATAGAGTAAGCCTGAAACATTTGTCCCAATAAATCTAAGATGGTGACTAGCCAGTGCGCCAGCTTACAGTAGGGAGAATTTGTCAGTGTCACAATGAGAATTCCATCGTGGGAGGAAGGGAGGTCGTAGAGCTGAGGTGTTGGCGACCAACAATGTTTAAGGGATTTGTACGCCGTTTCACTGATTATGCGCAGTTGTAATAAAAGTAGGTGTTGTCCTATGTGACCTGCTAGTTCCATGATGTTGTCCATCGTGTCTGTTTGCTGAAGCTTCCTTCGGTATCTTAGTATTGGCACAATCGTCTACACATACGGGTCTCTGTTTAAAATGACTGCCCGGAAGCACTTGTCTGGCTAGCTAGATTCACGTCATTTTTTAGCTTACGTTCTTTCAGTGATTGTAGGTGTCGCTTTGTGGTGTCAAACACCGGTCGCTGATTGTAGTCAGGATAAACCTGTTACCTTTATCAGTGAGTTTGCTTTTAAGCTAGCCCACCCACCTCTTGCTGTTTGACATAAAATATGTTTCATATAATAGTAAATTTGGTACTGAAGAGTCAAAAAGAAGTGTTTGCATTTGCCACTTTCCATGTCCTAATGGTTTTGCACAATCATGTTGTAAGTTGAAGTATATTAAAAATGGTTCTTTTCTCTGCAGTTTACTTTCAGACTGAATGTGACTCTTATAATACTTTTAAAAGAACTTAAATAAAAAAAATATAGTAATACTTAAGCCAGACAAAGGCTCTGGGGCAGTTATTTTAGAAAAGAACATATATACAGATGTTGTCAGTACTAGAGAACCGAACGAAGTTTCAGCAAATAGACACCGTAGGCAACGTCACTGAAATAGAAGGTCGCATAGCACGGCATCTTCTACTCCTCTTACAAATGCGCCTAATCGATGACAGGACATTCAAAGCTCTTAAACCGTGTGGGTCGTCGACACCTCAGCTCTACGGCCTTCACAAAACACAAAAGTCTGGAATGCCTATTTTGGCGATGACAAATTCTCCGTATCATAAATTGGCACGCTGGTTAGTCGCAATCCTAACTTCTATGAAAAAAAGTTCCAAACACATTCTATTAAAGATTCTTTTGAATTGATTAATGGTTTGGACAACATCAATCTTGCTAATGAGTTGATATGTTCCATAGACGTTCAGTCACTATTCACGAATGTCCCGCTACACGAGACAATCGATTATATTTGTGAGCTCGTCGAAATGAGCCACATTACTTTGCCTCTGCGTAGTGATATTCTGAGGGAAGCCTTGTTGTTATGTCCTGAAAACATCAGCTTCCGTTTTCTTGATCGATGCTACCGCCAAATAGACGGAGTAGCCACCAGAGGTCCACTAGGTCCCATCCTAGCAGACTTTTTCATGTTAAGGATTGAGCGGGAGTTGGCTACAGACAGCGAGTCTGTCATATTACAGACTTTACGTCGATGATACACAAGTATTCAGTCGGTCTAAGCAGGCAATAGATAACCTAGTGCAGCGCTTCAATAGTTGTCACCCCAAACTGAAAGTAACATGTGCATTTGAGACCGACAACTGTTTGCCGTTTCTAGACATACGCATTAGTCGCCGCGGGGATGGCTCTATCAAAAGAGCGGTCTATAGTAAACCCACGTGGTCCGGTCAATACCTGAACTTTAGTAGTTCCACACCGGTCCATCAAAAACGCGCACTAGTGGATACACTATTCACACGAGCAAGGCGAATCTGTACACAGGATAGTCTTGCGAGGGAATTAGACTTGATCACATCTACACTGCAATCTAACGGGTATCCAAAAAGGTTCATAGAAAGGCATAATAAACCGAAACCACCTTCCGAACAGGTGGCCACAGTGAGAAAAAAGATGGTTTGTATAGAACTGCCCTTTAAAACTGATTACTACATGCAGCAAACAAATCAGAGATTATTTAATTCGATTAAACGAACATTTAACGTGGCGGAACTTTATGTATTAGCCTGGACCCAGAAACTGCCCGTCCCTTCAGTCAAAAGAGATCAGTCTGTCGTTGCCACCTCACATTGTGTCTACCAGGTTACATGTAACTGCAGTGAAAGTTACATAGGCAGAACCGAGAGTTGTTTGATCTTCAGAGTGAAGGAACATTTGTCTAAATGGGTTATCGACCCAATTTGTGCATTGAGAATCCTATTGGGTCACTCGAATCCAAGATTCTTGCAGTTTGCTGAGGCGGTTGCAATCAATCGACTGAAGCCGTCTTTGTGTGTTCAGATACAATTGCTCGTAAACTTGACCCTTCCCTGGACGTAGTGACCTTTCCTAAACCACCAATTGACTATCCACCCTAATTGTTAAATACAAAAACCTGTTTCATTTTATTGTAAATTTAGTACTGACGAGTCAGTACGAAATGCTTGCATCTGCCAGTTTTCGTGTTCTAACGGTCTTGTTCAAACTTCCGAAAGGAATGAACTGTTTCAAAATCAAATTCGTCGACAATCAGCAGAAAACCTCCATTTCTGATTATAGACAAAGAACTAAAAGATAAGTAAAAACTCGCTTCTTATTTGTAAAGAATTGTCAACAATCAATCGCGCATGAATACTCACCTTATTTGTAGTGTCATGCAGAAACAACCACACTGACGTATTTGTTGGACCAGCATCCCGTGCTTGATGGTTACAACTTATCAGGTTTGTCATTCAAACTGTCCTTGAACTGTACTCTAGGTAAACCTGGAGTAATGTAATGAAATCTTCGAGTAGTACTTCCGAACAATCTGTGTGCAGTGGACGGTAGTCTAGTGGAACTGTCCCCCGTTTTTGTTATCTGACAGAAGACATTCTGCGGACTTGGATTGAGCGCTAATGCGGTTGAATTGACTTCACGTACAGCATTCCCCCTGCCAACAGACTTTTGCAGGATGCTCTCACGAGATGGCTGGTATGAGTGATTTGCTCTTCTGAAAGAAGTTGGAGGAACTCTTTTCAGATAGGCGTATTTTGGAAAATGAGAACTGTGTTCAAGTTTTTATAAATACGTTGGGTTACGACTGAATGATGAGCTGATAGACTTCCAACTAAGACAATTCTGAAGCGGCTGAGAAATAGTGTGTCACAGCCAATCAGGCAAATCGATGTATATTCTAGTAAAGTTCCCTCACTGACTGCTTTTCGTTTCACACCGAAGTAGTTTTGCAAAAGTGCTGCAGTGGCCGATAATTTTCTGCGATCGCGTTTCACAGCACTTTAGTGAACATATCATTCACAGATTTCTTGATGGCTATTCACTTCATCTTCACGCCAAAATCCCAGTTGAAAATTAACTATTAAAGTGAGATGCTCTCGTGGACACATTACTGCGGATATCTGTGCAAAACTGTTCAAAACTAACCGAAAAAATCAGCTGAGTTCAGCGAACAGCTGGAAGTCTCAACACTGTTACCAGGTACTGAACATTAACCGCACCAAGGATATCACCAGTGAGCAACAAACCAAGTCGAACTAAACAAGTAAGCTTCCGGCATTCATGCTGAATCAATCCACCCATTTGTTGCTACGTAATGACGTAATGCAACCGCAAACTACTTCCGATAAGTTTGCATTTCTCTGCCGGCTCTTCAGTTTGGAAACACCCCAAATATTGCAGTGACTGTCGGATGTTTTCCGTTCTTCTCATTTGTCCGTCTTCTTTTGAAAGCATAACAATAAAAACGCTGGTGAGTTGTCTATCGATTTTGGGAACAACCAGCTCTCCAGCTCATAACCTGGGAATACAATAGCTGTACAAACATTCAGACTGGTTTGCCAACAGATGCATTAAGCTGACATACATGGTTGCTCCCTGTGCAATCGTGGCAATGCGTCACGTCAAGTAAGTAATTAAGCCAGTGTTACTTATGACGGATTTTACTGTCCTCAGATTTGATAACTGAAAATTAGACATATGTCAGTTACCAGAGAGATGAACTCCTTTAACTGATTTCAGGTTGATATTGATAAGCAGAAATTGTTGCAGCAACCATAGTAACCGTACCGGCCTTAGAGAATATACGAAGTGTTGGATAACGAACCGTCCGTTATAACGTTACCTGCAGATCATAGTGGGTGAGTGAAATGGGACAAGCAAGGTTCAGGTAGTTCCAAGCTATTGCCCAAAGTTTACGAAGTCTAAAAATATACCATCGACAGCATACGGCAAAACAGCTTTAACACATTTAGGCGGCATTCGTATTTTACGTGTCAAGCAAATAGATAACAGCGCGATTGCTATTTGTAGCATGGGCGCACACAACCTATGCTTTGCAAATTGTCAGTTGACAGTGGGTATAGTGTGGATTTCTGCACCTTCCTGGTCCACCATCGAAGTCAACCATCATACCAGCCTTCGAACATATACGGACACCGTTTAGATGAACTGAAACGGCTGTCCACTCCCTTTGCATTACCATGTCTGGAAGTTGTCCCTGGCTAACTCCATCTTTTCTCCCCTTCAGATTGCCATTTGTAGTAAAATGAATATCCAAGCCGAAAAGTAGGCAACAATTTACATAACAATTAAAACGGCATCTCACCACATCCTTCATCGTGATCTGGACAAAGTGGCCACGTATGTCAGGTAATGCATGATCTATATGGGAGCAGCCGAAATTCACTACAGTTGACAGACTGAGCTGCACGTTGTTCTTCAATGTGTTTTATTTATTAGGCGCTACCGAATCAATAGTTTGCATCGTATGAAGGCGCGAGTTGGATAATTCCATGTGTTTTGTCAGTGCACTTTAGTCCTTACCTTCTGATCAGTTGTGTGCGATAAACAGTCTCATACACCCATTGTATGTGCAGCTTTCCTACGAAAAGAGCTTCAGGTTTTTAAGCTTGTATTTGACCCATTTTCGACTGACCACCTGGTAGTCTCCTTTCTGACACGACCGTGTTTCGGACAAAAGTGGTCTACATGTATATATGCAAACCATGAAGTTGACACTAATGGCAGGGGGTATCCATTAGCCAATTGAGCTGTTACTGAGGTGTGACTGTAAGTGATTGTGTTCAAAGTGTCCTGAGGGCATTGTACTCATTTAGTACGCTGAGCGAAGAAGGTCTCGGAACTGCATTTAGAAAGCTGAATGGTATGACATCCGGTGGCAGTAAATCAAAGAGGGATTGGGGAAAATAATTTGCAAGCATCGCGCTAAGCAAAGTGAACGCAACCTGCACTGTAATTTGACGTTGTTCTGTGCGCTACCTAGTGCTGGTTAAATGACAAGAAGCCCCAAATTGTGATATGCTCAAACGAGAATTATGGAAACCGACAGAATGTGATTGAAGTGTGCTAAAATGCGACGTCTATAAGCTTGAACCTGTACGAGGCCGAATTACAACGAAAACCTACTTGTAACCCACATGACCTTGATTGAGTAATCGTAGTTTTCGCTAGGCTCATCAATGTATAAAGCACAAAGCTAAATGGAGTCCTCACAGATTTTTCAAATTAAAAAGTGAAAAAATCATTTACATGTCATTAACGTTTCCGTATATTGATAATTCGTCTGCACTGATGGCTGGATAAATGATGCCGCTTAACAGTTATTTAATCGCACACCGATTCCTTATTCTGTGGTGTGAGTGAGGACATGAACGAAAGTTTGTGGGCTCTACATCAGGTTTGCTGAATTTTTCGCCAACTGGTTCAAGGGCTTTGGACATGAACTGCATCACTGGTTATATATATATGCAGATATGCACCGCATTTGTTAACTTATTTGGAATCGTGTCTTTAGATATTCAGAAGAATTGGCGATTTTCGACTGCACTGCGCTTCGCAACTCTCACCTGACTTTTTATTTGCTAAACACAGATTAGGATATGGCGACTCAAAAATATTAGCCAAAATCAACGGTTGGTGAATCAATCGTGCGCTGCAAGAAATTAAAGATGAATGACTTTGCACGATTAGTTTAACCCTCTTGCTCTCAAAAAGAGTCATTGACTAACACGCTGCTAATACTCTTCCTAGTTAAGGGCATTTCAGGCAATAAATTAGTTCGTCTAATTTGGCCACTTCACTAATTAGGAAAAATAATGGCCTAACCAATGCTACCAATCTTTTTCTATCCCCACAACTGTAGTGCCGCAGTGGTCGTTAGAAGTAAAGGTGACGACCCAGTTGGTGGAAAAATGAAAACTCTACCAATGCTTCAAAATGGTAAATGGTTTACCGTTGTCTTCAGACTAGTACATAAAGGGACCCATCATATTTAAACCAGAATGACACTGTTAACATCCGTAGGAAAAAGCACGAGTGATCCATTTCAAATAAATTCAGCAAAGAGGTTAACAGCATAGAGCCTTCTCTAAGCTACTACATAGTACGTGGGGTCGTTTTATCTCAAAAATAAGCGATATGTTTTCGAAATTTGTCAAAGAACTGTAACGGTTTCATAAAAGCAACTGTGTTTGTTACACTTGGTGAATAGTAGTTATTTACTGAAAACATTGCCGGCAGCCGAAAGATATGGTCTAATAGGTCAATGTTAAATCATCAGAAGCTGTCAGCCTTGTACAGGTTGTAACAGTTTATTACTGATTATTTTTAACAGCATTTCATGAAGTGTGAATATATGTAGACTGTGTCATACGTTCAGAAACTACAGAGGAAGTCAACGTATGAACCCAAAGGTCAGCAGCAAAGTAAAAAGCGAAACCGTCTTTTCCTAGCATGATGCACGCGTCTTATTCGATGGGTTAGTGCCTCATGAATGGATGAACTTGAGAAGGTTTAGATTTTCACAAGATCAACCGGCGGCAACTCCCGCATTCCCATATACTCCCCCGTTGGCCCCTTCCAAAAGGAAGCATTCGAATCGAGTTTCGCTCTTGTTAGAGCTCGTCAATAGCGCATATACATGCATTGGCAGGATTCAGGACTCCGGCGATGCTCCCATGAGACAGCCATGTTGATCACTGCGACAATGACCTCAAATTAGGCGCGACTGAATCATTATATGAGAACGCCCAGCTGTATTCACTTGTGTCTAATGATATGGTTGTCCGATCATCGTGTCAGGAGGCACAGTAACAGTTCTGTTAAATTTATGTGGAAACCAAAATCAATTGGGTGAGATTTTCAGGGGGGATGTTAAATAGCGTTCACAGAAAATATCGCATTAATGCTCTCATGTATTGCAGTACTTTTTCAAGGGACTGCGTGGAAATGAACCACAGGTCACGAAGCTTTATTTGAAAAAGTTTTAGTGATAACATGTTTTAATGGAAGTTGAGATGACCTGATAAGCGATTGTCAGTCAGTAGTTCTGTGGATAAAAATAGTGAAATTCCTGTGCAATCGTCCAGAGAGTTGCTCTTGAATCTGTAACTTCTCATTTTTTCAGTCGAACTGCCTAATATAAAGGGTTACCAGCTGTAGACTTCTTTAACTCGTTGGTTACATAAATCGCATTTAAAGATTGTTGAGTTGTTATGTCGTCCGGTAAGAGCTTTGTTATTCACGGAACACAATCGCAGTATTTGGGAGGTACGCCGATGACTAGATCCAGAACGGTACCTACTTGACTTAACGGAGACAAACACTTGACAGGATAGGTGCGTTTAGTACTCTGTGCACCGTGCGAAATCCTGCCTACATTTTGGTGTCGACCTTCTTACGGTAGCTCAGAAAGGAAGTTGAGCAGATCCACAGCGTCGTATGTATTTCAACTGGGCTGACGTGAATCCACAATTGCTCCTTTTTCAGCCGAAGACAGTCTTTATGCAAAACCAGTATGGGGTTCCGACTTAGATGATGGAAGTGTTGTTTGCAGATGGTCGCCAGGGCCCACTAAGGTAAGTCATACGGTGAAGAGGGGATAGATGCAATGTCGTTGTTGTGGTAAATACGCGCAAGGCTAAAAACAAGGGTTTTCAGCCAACCAGCATTAGTGGAAGTATGTATTCTGTTGGAGAGCCTCAACCACCTGAAAATGTTTGCCTTCAGTGTAGTGTTAACTGAACTTCAAATAATTTTGCGCGCCAACAATAGTGGCGGCTGATAAGTAGGGGGGATTATACAGTGAAATGGCGAATCGATGTATCTTATTGCGGCTTTATGGCTGTGGTTTTAGCGTGTCTGACAGTTCCTTTCAAATTACAGTGACACTCATCTGACGTTTGCCCATCTATTTTAAGGCCGCACTAAGTAACCTCTTTGACGAATTTGGTGCTGAGAAGTGACTGATTAATTCAACGACAGCAAGATGGCAAATTTATGGCATCCGGTGTCTACCAGTCACTACGTGTGAATATAACGACTTTCTTGAATAGATGATAGGTTCCAATTTGGATCTTTAGATTAGAATACGCTGCAGACGAAGCGTCATTGACCGTTGTGAGCTGGCAAGCAATATTTCGTCTGCTTGCGGCGGTTGGTCACTTTTGAACGAGGCAGGTTAGCTGTGGGTGGATTAGAGGAGTTCACTAAGACCCACGACGGAAAAGGAGAGAAAGCGAGGAGTTTCTGAGATTAATTCCTAGCGCTGCCCACCAAACAGTTGCCAGGGAAATAAACTTGATTTTTTGTGCAATCGATGGATGAGAGTGGACGAGATACGCATATTTAGCAGAGCATCTCTTCCTATTAGCCGAATGAACTGTGAACCGCAACAACATAATATTCTTCTGGTACATCCCCGGCTGTTCCTGCTATTTGTCACTTAAGGATGCGGTGAATCATTAGCAGAGAACGTGGCCGGTGTTACTCTAAGATTTGTAGTTTTGAAGCTATCCTGTTCCATTATCACCGGTGGGTAAGCTTCACGCGTTCAGCATTGTGTTGCATACCCGTCCGCCACCACTCCGTGTAAATAACACCGTGATCCTACATATTTTTCTATTGTTTAATGTTTGTTATTCACTCCCTCAAATTTATACTTGTCGAATTCCTGTACGTATCACGTCCGTATAAACTTGATGTAGTTACGCGCTTGATGCCATAAAGTCTTTCAATTTCAGGTCTGTAGAGCTACCTCATAACGGACTGTGAATAAAAATATCACGTGAATAGAGACCAGAACGCATTACCAAATATAATCACAGGCATAGACTTGATGGACATGGTCTCTCGACGTCTCTGGCCGGTGCTACGTTTCAACTATCAGTCCAAGATGTATTCTCACCACCCAGATACATATTGTACTATTGCTTTACACTAACGACTTATTTGATTGGAAGTTGGCACTGACTCATTCTAACGAAATTTCAGCATTGCCAATTTAATATAAAGTATCAACTTTACAAATATTCGCATGTGGACATGATGAAAAATGATTGGATGTGCATCGTTGAGTTTCCGTGTTACTTTTATATAAACAGGTAAGTTAAAGATTGCTGAGTTCCACATATGAACAATATACACGAGTAAGCTAGCTCGCAGCAGGTGTTATAACAGTGCATACAATCCAACGCGTCACAGCTTGAGTGGTCTGACGAAGTGTCCAGCACTCAACGTTAATCGTTGTTTAACTCGAAACATCATGAATGCGACTTTCGTTGCAAGTCCACAGTCAGCATGTGCAGTCAAACGGTCCACATATTCCCGCTCTATATGAACTTCAGTGACACCACAAACTTTTCTATCATGTGTTCGAGTTTCGTCCGTCACAATAGGCAACTGTGATATAGCGGTGATATCACTGAAAGGGTGACAGTATAATCGAGGTTTAGCACAAGTATCATGCTCCACTATTTGACGTGAAAGGAGCCACTATGTGTGTTGATGTTATCAGTACGTTGGTCCACTGGCAGTAGAAGCTCAGTTTCTGACGATGGTGGGTGTCAACCTTACGAGAGATGACACATAGACAGGAAAACCACCTACATTCGCAACCACAGTGGAATGCGTTCAGTGACAGGCGAACCAAGAAGCTCCGGAGTTCCGCGTCGTAGTCGTCGAAGAAAAGTTGAACTGGAAATCTTGCCACTGAACGAGTGCTGACAAACTTCAAGCCGGTCAATTAACAGTAGGATTTCAGTGAATGATCGTTGACTTTCAGTATGCAAAAAAGCAACTCACGATTTGGTCAAACAAATCCACTCAAAGGGAGAAAACGGGATATTGGTACGTTTGCTTTGAGATATAAGAAATCGGTCAAACCCAGCCGGCAACCTACTTCCAAACTGCAGTCAAGAATGCTCTAAGTTAGGGAGTGTCACCGCAAACATTTAAGACATAACGTCCTACGTGCAATCACCATAATGAATGATTGTAAATATTTTTAACAAAATAATCGGGTTTAGTATAAATAGCACAGTGTGGAGAAAGTTTCAGCGGTCCGCTGCAAGTTTTTAGAGTGAAGGATCAACTCACCTGGTTTTACTGTAAACTTATAATTAGTCCACTAGATAAACATTGTTAATCGCAGTGATAAACGAATCCGGGTTGGCCGACATGCTTTGTCGCTGTGATCATCAACAGATCGTGTTTATGCTTTGGATTGCTGTCTCCCTTTTCACCCTGGTCACGCACAAGTGATTGCACCGTCTGACATCTTATTCACGATGTAAATTTGTATGCCATCTGGGAATTTTCATAGACTTTCCGCCCTGAAAAAAGCGCTTAGGACCAACTGAAAAACCTGTTGTCTCACTGATGACTGACGAGCAGAATCTCATTATAAGCCTGTTGTTATGTTCCTCTCAAAATTGTTGTGACATGCTTCTATCGTCCTCCCATGAGAGTTAGATGCCAACTGCCAGAAATACTACACTGTCCTTTTTAAAACAGTCTAAGCAGCTTCCTGTTTGTTTGTGAGTTGCGCGTAGTCCGTTATACTGTATAATCAGTTGGTTGGAATACGGTGAAATAAAACCGTTATGGAGAATGAGCACCCGTAACCCCGCGTCACACAGAATACAAAACTGTGCAGAATAACATGAATGAGAAAAACACACTGAAAACTTTTAAGTTACTAACCTGGAGGATGAAAGCCAACAACAACAGGAATGACAGGACCAGTAAAATTTAATTGCACGAGGCCACTATTTTAAATAGATAATTCGACGCTTGACAAAACGCAATGAACTGCCAATGTTTAAAGCTAACCTGCAGAGCCGCTGAGATGAGAGCCGTCAATAAGATAAAATGGCTACTTTTCAACATCACTTGACGGAAGTTTCCTATTTCTGCCACATTATAGTGTACACTATTTATTAGGATGTAATTGTGAAGCACAGAGAGGCTTCAAGCTTGCTGATGGAGTAGCCGGCAAGCGAGCTTTTTACATACTGTCTCCAGTCTACACGGGTAAACATTTCAATAAGTCAACAACCGGATATAATCCGCTTGATCGATTTAAAATTTACTCTACATGTGCCTACCAAGACTGTGGCTAAATTCGAGATGAACTACCACGGAGCAATGGCAGTAGCAGCCTGATATGGACGCCATCCAGCTAACCAATCGAGGTGTTCATCATTGAAACTGAATCAAGTCATAAAATGCAATCAAAATAACGCTTTGCCACCGATAAGCTTCCGCCGCTAGATCTCACACTATTTATTCACGGATGTTCTGGAGTAGCCAGCGAGATATCCATCACGATTCCCACCGAACTATATAAAACAGTGACTTTATTTCCAGAAACTTTAAGGTATTTATGTCAATAAAGTTCGTCGTCAAATACGGCGGTTAGTGTTCCTCAGTTAGACACAGGTAGAACACCTCTGTTTTATGGTTCGTTTGTAGTATCGTTCCAATAACCCTCACAATATTCCATGTAAAACTGCCGTACGCATACCCCCCAGTCTAATCGGCCAAGCAAATAATCGGCCACTGACAAGAGTAATTATTAACATTGTTCAATGGATGTACGTGAAACAGGTCTGCCAAATCTCGGAAATAAACTGGACGTCGACGTAATACTCATCAGACAGTAGGCTGATTGGTAGTATCGGTGGGCACACGGTAACTCAGTGAGATAAATGTAAGTAAATTTATGTTACAGCGTTGTTGTACTGCTGTTTTCATCTTGGGGACTGTCCTGAATATTGCCGCAAGCGTCCGTACTTCCCTATTCATACCGTGACAATTGATCACTTTGGGGACTGTTAAAATTTATGTGCACACAAATATTATGCTCCCTTAATACGTCATTTGCTTTAACCCTCATGTGAAGCGCTGATGTTTTCCGTTCAACTGACTTAGTGAGCCAGCCGTTGGTGTGGGTCAAAGCCTTGTTCACTCTCATCAGCCATGTCTTTGCTTAACGTGTGGTAGCATTAAGACTTGGCCCTCCATGTTTCGTACAGCACAGCAATACTAACCCCACAAAATTGAGGCGTTTAGTGTCCTCTAATTAAAAACTGACGGACTAGCATCATTTGGGTTAACCTTCGTCACTTCAAGCTTTAACTGCGCAACGACAGTTGGAAACAGCTTGTCCAAATGACCAGATTACCTGCCTGCAAGACAAGTTTTGCGTTTGACATATCTTGTTTTCGTTTGGAGAGTTGATTAGCAAACTCCTTCCTTCATTACACACTTGATTGAGGTTCAGCCAGGGTTGTAAGTTGTCCGCAAGTGTTTGCGTCACTGCAGCTTTCAGTGTACTGGTATATTAAAGGTCAGTATAAAGGCTTCAGAGGAATTTTAGCAGAAACCTGAAGAATTTCCATATCGGCGAAAACATAAAGTTGAACCCTAAAGCATGGTAGGTGAGCCTCATAACGTACAGAAACATAATATTTCAGGATCACGTTGTGAAAAACATGACGCTTTGAATTTTTTTTACCATAACATTTTTTCTCATGGACTATCGGTGACAGCAATCTCCCGACTGATCCCCAAGATAGGGGGCACATCAGACGGAACAAAGAAGTTTTGGGCGTAGCTGCGGAGTGAAATGAGCAATAATGACTATCCGGCGTTATCTTAGGGTAGGAGGAATGTTGAAAAGCATCGCGTTGAACCATGTCATGAAAGGACATTAAACCGAATTAAACGACAGCGCTTTGTGCTCTACATAGTGAAGTAATTGGATCGTGAAAAGGTTATACATCCGTGTGTTGAATAACGACTGTGCTATTTTAACTAAGTTCGGTCCTCCTATACCTTAATCCAGGTTAAGCTCATGGGTTAAAGTGTGACGAAATTCAACAAATTTCAACCTCGCAAAAAGAATAGATATTAATTTCGAAAATTACCATTAAGTCATAGAATACAAATTGTAGCAAGCTCGTTTTCGGGCAAAATTCACACGATCTCACTTTTGAGTTTTTGAACGCCAGCTGAATGTTACCTGTTACCGTAACTCTCAGGTATGTTAGTTAATGATCGTCGCAGTTGGATCAGTTGAACGCACAATCTTCCGTCCAAAACAGAGAAGGTTATGTAACCGAATAGCAATGGCTTTGAAAGCCGTCAAAGTCCATTTTCGAGTAAACTCTCATGGGTTCCACAAAAGCCGACGGATAAAAACTAAGTAATACATCCACAAAATACAGCTTATACGAAAATTATCCATCAATGTTCAGTCTTTGGCCTATTTTCTTGTTTGTGTTTATCGCCGTTAGAATCTGAACAGGCTGCCTTGTCACTGTTGGTTGCAGTTTGTTTCAGTAAGAAATACTTTTTGTCACACTCGTCTCAGCCACATCAAAAACAACTGATCAAACGGACACTTTCGGTGTGATATACAGTCATTTTGGTGGATGACGGATATAACGCTGTCCGGTCCTTTAACTTTGGTCGCATCTTATCCAACGAGTTGTCCGAGACAAATCACATAATTTCATTTCAGCGAGTTGACATTTGCTTACACACTGTGATCGAGTGGGTATGCAATGCTTGATTATAATTCACAAATCACTCACCTTGCATCACTCTGTAATAAACTGCAAATAAATTGTGAATTTCAATGATGGTTACTGCTGAAGTTACACACTTTTATTCTGGCAGACAGCCATTCTGTGGACGTCCTAAAATGTGGCACCTTTCGAGCATTCAAAAGTGCTACATTTGGGGGAGTTCTATTTCGATAACGATCACTGTCGTAAAAGTCCAAGTGACATACTTTCATTAGAGGATTGTCCGATTCAAATGAGTTTATGATTGTAATAAAACCAAAGCGAAGCGTTAAAAAGTTGTCCTAAAGTATGAGAACGACGGTCAAATTAATATCTTCAGGGCGGCCAGACATTCGGTTTTATGACATATTTTCCGCTGTCTACGTTTGTGCTCGTAGTGTGGAGTGTATACTCGAACTACGATTAGCCATCGTTTGATAGTGTGTCATAGACGCAGTGACAAAATGGCCATCAACACTGTAAAAAGTTGCATACAATATTGAATTAAGAGGTAGACTTCCAGAAAGAATATGCGATTGAAAACATGAATGCATTCAGTCGTGATACGGGTGAGCTAAAATACTTAACATGCAAGCTACTGCTAATTCGTAGCAAAATCCGAATTATTCAAACCAGGAATTTGCTTTTACCTTCATAGTTATCGGGCGACAATGATCGAGACATTTAGCCGATTACACAGTTTCATTTTGGCATCTGTGAACGGTTAGCTCGCCGATGTCAAGATTTTTGCACCCGATATACTCAGACAGCTCACCTGTGAGTTGTAATATAAAATCCTTGAAATTGTCCTTCAAACACTGTTCAGCAACTGTTCATCAGTCCAAGTACAATACCCACCCTAACTGACAAGCTCGGCTGTCAAAGGCGTTCACTGTTCATCACACGATTAGAAGACGAGGATATCCTGAGATAAGCACAGTCCGCAGAAATTACCAGAGCAAGAAGTCTCACGTATTCAGCGCAGGTAATTTAAGCTTAACATATTTGCCACCGGATCGAAATTGAACGTCTACGCTCGTGCTGGCAGCCAGTGCTTTCAGCATACCACTCTTACAAAACTTACTTGCGCTTGCATAGATAAGTACCGGCCATTTGGAATGCTCTAACTTTCTTCGATACAGCGGCTTAAGTAGGTTATCGTCACGTTTACGGGATAGAAAGTCTATCAGTAAGATAGGACAAGTAGACTCATCACAACCACAATATGAAACCGGTTGGTCCAGTGCATGAGGGACTCCGTAGTCACTATGAGAACATGAGAAGTATGAACGGTAATATTCGACGTTCGGTAAAATGGTCAGTGCATGCGTGTTTTAATGGAACGATAAACTCGCGTACAACACGTATGGAACAACTAAACCGCGACACTAGTGGACAGCTGTTTCTAAGTTAGCTGAACTTATGTGACCTGTAAACCGTCTATAGAATGACGCCGACCTCGGGACCGGCGCACGATTATTTGGGCAATAGGCTTTGCTTACCCACGTATACGTCGCACATTTCGAGAAAAATGGATCCATCGATGACCATTTATTTTTGGACTCGATGTGTGCAAGCGTGTATGCTCTAGATAGTGTCACACCCTTCGTACGTGTCCATTCTGAGCTTGAATAATGTGTCCGTGAGTCATTTATCAGTGGTTGTTTGATCATGATCTGATACTGAAGACTAATGCTTTAAATCCAATCTAGTGTGGAGACACCGACGAGACCTGAGGTTGACAGGGATGTCGCCGGCGGCTACGTTAGAAGTAATCCAGTACGCAACGAGTGCGCAATCCAAATAAACGCGCGCAAGGCGCCGTTTAACATTCTCCTCGCTGCCTGCACGGCACGATTAGCTAGACCATTTAAAGCGGGATGATAAGATGATGTCCTAACATGTTTCCTTCCACTCAATCCAATAAAGTCCGGGCTCTAATAAATGCACAACTGTTGTCAGTCACAGTGGTTTCCGACAAACCAAATGCTGCAAGTGGTGTACATAGTCGCATGCCTTATAAGCCATTGTCGCATTTGGAAAAGGTGAGGGTCGATCCATTCGTAATTTACTTCTAATATCAGTGAAGTTGTGTGACACTCAGACGGACGAAAGAAGTGTAAACCGATCTGTTTCTACGGTATTGTTTAATATCTTCAAGAGTGCGACGACACCTCGGTAGGCACGTTTTGGAGTTCTTGGCAGAGTTTGCGTGATTAAACGGGATAACGACTTCACCTTCTTGACGTTTGGACGGACATCGTAGAGTTCATTAAGAACACACGGTGGCACTTCACATTGGAATAAAAACTTGCCGCACAAAGCAGGTAACCCATCCGAATTTAAATTATGGTCAGTCTCATCTGCTGAAGTATCCGTTCTGGTTGCCTTTTCCGCAGGTACCAACTGACCAAGGCCAAGACGGTGCCTCTGTATAATTCTCGTTGCATATTCATCGACGTCACAAGAGTGTGACAGAAGTGCTGCACAGTATTTGAAGGTTCACGTGTGGTGAATTGTGTGGGGGGTGCATTTTATAACGTTGACCCACTTACGGCACAAGCAACATTATAGGTTCTCCGGAGACTGTATCATAGTTCTCAGTTTTAATCAGATGCAGTAGATTATACTGGAATAATAAAGAAGGTTTACCACAGCAGCGACACAAAGCCGGGACGGCGGAGTCTGTCCGGTGTGAGATAGTAGGCATTTTGGTAAGAAGAAACGTATATTTTACTAGTTCTAGTGATTGATACAACACTCGTTGCAAATTGTTCTCTATATATCGACAAACTGCCACACGACACACGGAACAATCGATCAAGTTTCATTAGCTGATATATCAGTTACACTTAGGTCCAGGATATATGTCACATCCAAGTTACTTTATAAGATGTTCAAAACAAACTCGAGTGCAAAACACGTGTGGTTCAGCCGGACTTGAACTAGGGACGCAAACCTTTTCGAAGACGACGGGGAATCTATCAGCAGAATTACGGAGGTGCTCCATGAGCTCCAAAATATAGAACCGGCTGTAGACTTTGCACAAGATTCCGGGTGACAACACTTAACATAAGGGTGTCCGCAGTGTGAACGAGAACCGAACACTGGTTTTGTCGCTTTTATCACTGGAGGTTTTTCGTCCGTGTTGGAAGAATTCACCGTCTCGTAGCCCCTATGCATTCACTTATTGACTTCTTCTATGATGATATACATTGGTGAGCAGCTGAAAACTTCCCACTACGCGCTCAGTATACGTTGCCTAGCTTAACCTTGTCGGATGAGGAGTAAGCTACGTTTCGACAGTTTTTCCGTTGAGGACCGAGTTTTTGTAATTTACTCCCCGGATATTTGATCCACTCATCCGCTGTTCGCATCTTGGCAATGGTAGGTTTCAAAGCTGGCTCGTGCTCATGTTGCATGCGGTCATTTCCAAAATGGAGTCTGCATTTGCGCTATGTGCGTGAGTGTCTTAACAAAAAACGGGGTGGTTTCAAGGTGGTTTCGTTGCCCCTGTGTTTTTAAGCATCCTCATATATCAGCTTTGAACAGACAGATTTACTATAACTTTGGACTGTCATGAAGTTTTATGAGCACAGTTAATTTGACCGGTGACGTAAGAACATAGAAACTTATGATGATGAAACCATATAAAGATTCACATATATAGGTCATTCGCTATAACCACGAGCATATTCACAGCCAAATACAATTGTTATGAGGTGGAACTACTACTCTTTCGTTCAATGAAATGTAGGGAATTAACACAGTGCACGCTGTGTATATCTAACATTCATACAAAAAGCGTACATCTTCAAACACATTACCTTCTGAGCGTGTCAGACAAGAATACGATTCCTTAAAATATGAACAAGCACCAGCGAACCCACTGTTGTGTTGGACAGTAGATGACTCCATTGGAACGCTTAACACCGTGTTACTTTTATTTGCTATAAGGCAGTTTCATAGTAACAGCACTATCACGGTAAGGCTCTAGGAAAGTAAATTTTCATACACACATATTCCGTGTACGTCAATGTTCCGAGGCGAATATTTGTGTTACATTGAATCGCTAAAGTTCGGTCGAATTTTACTTTGCTGGCAAGCAAAAACAGCGCACGATTACAAGAAATCCAAACGCTTACATTTGGACATTAAATCCACATTTTCAGACAGATAAACTTTCTGTATACTCACTAAGACCAGTTGAATCTATTTTAATTTAACCAGTTAAAACAATCATCTCTCCGAAACAGTTAGAGATTTTCACAGTACATCATGCTGTTTCACAGCAGAAAGCAACTGTTTCCATATTAATTCCCATCTATCAATAAGTTAATTGTGGGGTCAGTAAATTGACTGCCTGTTGAAAACACCAAGGGTGATCACCACACCAAAATGTGGTAGAACTCCATAGTACGGTAGCGAACGAATGTTTATTTGAGGCTAGGGCAGCAGTGGTTGATCTGCGTCTGCAGGGTTCGCGAAGATTGGGCAAGTCTTTCGTAGAGACACATATTCCTGTAAAACCGGCTTGCTGCGATCTGTTTAACTCGAGCCAATATGAGCTGACCATCTGTCTGTTTGTTCCGTCATGCGCTGACGCCTTAGAATTATTTACTGCGATCTACGACAAGATGGTTATTCATGAGGTACATGGCTGCAGTGGTGATCAACAAAGGTAACCGAACAGACGCTAACTTGCGACAATTGAGGCTTAGGTATTTTTTAAATGAATTTATGTGGGCTGTGTCGCACTTTTTGCTCAGTCGCTCTTGGCAGTTGGAATTTGGTTCCGATATAAGCGAGCAATATAAGCGAGACCCTGTTTCGTGTGAAAAGTGGCTACCGAAAGACACCTAAGTGAATGACACCAATAATCTAGTGGAACATGCTTTTTTCATAGTCGATTAGTGTCGGCTAAGCATCACTAACCGCCGGTACTTGTGACAGCATAAACTGTTGGGGAAAAACCATATTTAGATGATCGGACCAAGCCCACTAGATTTCGCGGAAAAATAACCAACACAATCTTTTGAAACTTCACCCTGAAAGTCCGTCTTGAATCTTCAAAAGGTAGTGGTATTTCAAATTTCTCCTGTTCTCATCAGTACGCATCAGTCATAATTCATACGCCAATCAGTATCGAGCCGTGGCCAGAAGCGGTTATGGAAACTCCGCTGGATATATAGCTTGAATATTAACAAAGATTTTGGCCAATAAAATGTAATCACACGCTTTAATCCATTACTTCAACTGACAACTTAGGTTAAAAGTAATCGTTGATACGATACCCCCATTGATGCGCCTCCCGTCTTCCATGAATAAAAGCATTCTAGGTTTTACGGAATAGAAACCAAATCTCAGTAACGTTGGTGTTCATCATGTGATGTCATATTCCAGTTTTGGTCCACTGACTGTGGTTTTAACTAGGTTACTGAACAGATTTCCCTCTGAGCTTCGTGGGGAGACCTGACAGCTACATTTAACATTGATGACGGTGCGCACATTCGTCCGTTCCACTTAGGTTGAAAAATAATCAGTACTTTCCACTTTCTAAATCATCCATTATCTAGACGCCATACTGTCACACTCCGACCATTTGTTTATTTTTAAACTGACACTTGTTGGCCACTAAACTAAGTTTGGTGGTTTTGCACCTTCTTCAACGAAAATGTGATTTGTGTTCATGCTTCAAGATTCAACGAGAACACTCAAGTGGTATATCGTAAATACAGTTCAAGAAAAGCAACCATCCCAAGCATTCTCTCGGTTTGAGAATAATCAATAAAATCTTTTAATTACTACCAGCACAAACAAAGAGAATTAACCAAGTATTTCTACAGGTTTGTTTCAGAAACAGCAACGCACTGAACCAACCAACCAGTCTGATCAATTGATCGCTAAGAAATCAGATTCCATCAACAATAGCACAATGGCTGTTGGTCACAACACCGCTGTCAGATGTGAGTTCGAATCACGAGTAGTTCAGCGTTGTTATCTACTCGTGTATTTATTTTTCATGTTTTTTGTGTGCAAGGAAATGGGCCAGTAGAACGGCCAGACCCTTGGCCGTAGACACAAATGAAGATTTTGCTATCTGTCCTTGGACAAACTGTAAAGTATCAAATGTTACCGCTATTTTGCTTCAGGAGTAATGAAGATATCGTGGAATCAAAAGGGTAAGCTATTGAATACTCAATGTGTTGGAGGTTACATTCGCAAAAATCATTTGAGAAGTGAACCTTGACTGCGTAATCAAAATACGGATTTGAATCTGATTGAACTGATGTGCTCTTCGAAAAGGTGAACGACAGCTTGTGTTTTCAACCGGGTGAAAAATATACGCAGGATGAAGTAAATCGGAAAATAGGGTACGGTAAGGCTATAGAACATTTCTAACAGATGGAACATAATAGCTATGAATGCTGTTGACATCACAAGGAAATATTAATGTACCAGAACACGTATTGGTCAAATCCTCAATTCTGAATTGTCCATTTGAGACTATGCGATGTTCATCACGGAACAAAAAGGTTAACAGTTGTGACTAAATTTCATGAGGAAGCAGTCAGTTGGTTCAACTTTGCGCAATGACGCTGAAGTATAGGGTTTGGAATAACCACCTTCATTTCTAACTAAAATCTGCTGTCACTTTTGGTGACTAAGAAGAACACTGGAGTGAAATCACACAAATATTTAACTAAAACACTTTTGAGAATTAACCTGTGCCATTCGTCGTAGAGATACTCGTGAGAAAGAGGACAAGCCCAGAGGGAGAATAAAACATCATGACGTTTTCAACTAACTGATGTATGGGAAAGACAAACCCTGATTGTCCAATATCATGAATTTTTCCCACGAAGTCGTAAGAAACTGTCATTCGAACATAATTGTCAACTCATAGTCTCATTCGCATACTTGATAATGTAGCAGTTGAAAGTACCTAACAAACTGGTTTCAAAGAAGGGAGACAAAAGTGAGAGAGTATCAGATATCCCCCAAGACGTCAGTTTCATTAAGCACACCAGAAGTTGGACGGTCGAACCGAGAAAAAGCGAGAAAACGATAAAGTATCGAACAGGACAAACCGTTAGGTCAACCTGTGCTAATGATGATGATGGCGCTGGTAAAAGTTTTCCCAGCCACAGACTTTCTATTGTTAAAGAGCTGCGCCCTCCTTTCCCTATAAGTTGAGATTGAACGACAATGCGAGGTAATCAAGCCAATTATCATGCATCTAACGCTTCGCAGGCAGCAGTTAATCAAGGAGTTTAAGGGCATTTGGTTGCAGTGGCCAACAGTAAGCAGACTGAGAGCCGTTTCATCCAGGCTGGGCTTTATCAACAATGGTCACGCCGGAAAATCATTCGTATGAACTGTGGGCGAGAAGTGATAAGATAATCGTTTCACTAGTCAGCTAGACCACGAGGTCACAAGCACTACAGCTGCAGCAATAGTTACGTTTCTTTGTTGCGTTGGTTCAAAATACGTCCGACCTCTGTGGTGGTTCGTTAGTTGGCGGTTAAATGGCAGACGACCGATCAAATTCACCAGTTGATGAAAACAACTGAGATAGCCTAGAATATCGCTTGCAGGACCAACCAGGTTTTTAAATTCCGTCACACCTGTAGCCTTGCATTTGATTATGTTCAGTTGACTGACTACTGCGGAGTTAATCATAGCTTTGCTTTCTGATAACGCTTGCCCGTTTCTTCAGCATAAAACACAGTTGGGCCATCTTCATGTGGGGATTAAGGCTTATTTTCCAAAGGCAATTCCTTCGTCTCTCTGACATAGGAAGTGACGTTTAATGTTTTGCTCTGGGTTTTCTCCAGGTTCACGATTTATTGTTTAATTTTAAACGTGACGTTTGCATAAAAAATAACCAAAGATCCTCAGCACATATAGAGTTTGTCTCAAAAATGCGTTTTCGGATACAGCTGCTTTGCTAATTACTTTGCAGGACCATTCATTAAACTATAGAATGGAGTAAGCCGTAGTTAGGACCTCTTAAATATGGCTAGTATTTTCAGATGAAAGTTGTCACCGTTTCTATTTGCTACCTAAGATTCGAGTAGAAAAACAATATTTGCACGCACTATGAGGAATTATGTAAGGTTACGTAACACGCACAAACGGGTCACTTACTGTCAAGTATGACAGGTGTTAAAATCATACTGCCCACTGAAAATAGAAACAACGGGTTAGCGATTTGAACAGAATAAGGTGCCCATTTAATAACACAAGAAAGCAGGCTGAAAACGATGTGAACCGTTGGGCAGCCACGTGCGAAAACAACTGAGTGGATTTTGACATTTTCAGTCAAAGCAACTGTTTCATCACTGCTTTCATATGCATCTATAAAACCATTACCGTTATCGGAATTTCTAAGAGTCTGTAAATTCTAACTACGACGGGATACTCGAACGTTGCAGGCTAACCATTCAGATGTCTCTTACGCCTTCGAAAACATTAAATACCTATTTTGAAAAATAGTTCCCGGATTCAATTAACACAACCATCAAGGAGGGAATGAGACCCTGCCGGAGCGGTTAGATAAAACAATTTTTGGAGCTAAAGTTCATAACAGTTTCTTAAATTAAGACCCAGCCAGGTAAAAATCGAGCAAAGGGGCAGTTGATGTTCTCAGCAAAACAGTGCTACATTGGTTACTGACGATTATTTCCAACTTTCGCAAACTGATATCATTGTTATTAGTTCATCTTTCCATATCTGTCACCTTGTCTTAAAATATACATTACGTATTGTATAAAAGTTGCGGTCGTAACCCTGTTGCTTGTGTGGGGTATGCTGCGTAAGGCAGTCAATGATTCCTTCTTCAGAATCGGAGAAGCAATTTCTCTTGTGAAGCTTATGGTAACTTTATGAAGTCAAGAAACCGCGGACTGGTAAAACTGGACGTGATGACCCCAACACATTCTCATACAACAAACATTAGGTCGATTTAACTAGCTTCATACAAAGTATCTGAAAAATCGCCATTATTAAGTGCCGCAAATTTTTCTGTTTCACGTTATTACCTCTTAGCGAACCGTTCTTTCTCTGTAAACTCTGCGGTCTGAAGTAGCTCAGCTTCACAATACTTTCATGAGAAACACCTAGCTAGGTTTTTATGACGCAAACTGAGCCACCTACCAATGCGATCTTATTCATTGGAACTCATTCTAGTGAGTACCCCAGTTATCACCACAGTATGCTCGTAATTTCAATACTACTAGATTCAATGCAAATCAGGGCTTTCCCGAACTTCCAGTTAATTAATTATCTGCATTCGGGTGGTTGAACTTATATCAAGGTTAACCTGCAACTGTTCCAAGTGTGTGATGTTTTCAGACTGGTAGATACCAATGTGTCCATCTAAAAGCGAGTAAGTGGATTCATGGGATGCTTTACCACCGGGATACAGACCATTGTAAGAAAGGTTACTAGAATCAGGTGAAACTACTCAAGCTGACCTCCAACAGAACAATACTGGAAAACATCGAAAAATGCATCACAAACTAAAAGTACACTTGTAGTTTCAAAACGTTGCACGGATCCAAAAAACTGTTTGGAGAAATTGGTCGTGGTAGTAATCATACGTAACGAACAATCATTTAACCAAAGTGAAAGTTTTCATTTATTCGCGAACCGTAGACAATGTTGAGGTGGGTGTGTAGTTCCAATTATTCGGACACATACGTATTAGTCAAATAAAGTTGGCGGAAAGATCATCTGCAATGTAAAAAATATTGACATTTCACGTGTTGCAAGAAGCGTTTCGAAGTGGTATAATTTACGAATTCGTTGTTGATGATGAGGCGAATAACGGTTACTGTTAACAGCAATCTGAACCTGTTGTGCCTTCAAGAATTTAAGAAGCGTAAGCTATGTCCAAAATTTTGTGCAGAATGTATAGAAAGGCAGTTGGTTTCTATGCTGAATACGTGACTTGGAATAAGTGGCTATAGCAGGCGCTAACTGAGTGACACAAACATTAAAAGCCATGCAGTATAATTGAACAGAACTGGGAATGTTTCAGAAATGAAGATAGAATAGTTTCACGTGTCAAGGAAAATTGCCGCAAACGGTTTTCTTCTCTAATGTGATGTGACGCAAGAGTGTTTTCTCATGTTCTGCCTTGTGACCAAACTTTACGTAGTGCCCAATCCTAGCTTTCATTCTTCGGGGTTTGAGGTGACCAACGCTAAGTAACATCAAGCAAACAGTAGCTTGACAAGACATGGAGACAGTTTTATGATTAATTCGTTAAATGCGACCGCTGATGACCGTATTTATTCAATAGCAACACATTTAATCAGGTGATCTTTTACTCCAAAGCGAGTTTTTTTCAAACTTTGGTACGCGCACTATAATTCTGATTCCTGCTTTGCTCACGACGTGTTCCCTTTCAAAAATTTCGAAATCGATTTTATACAGTAATTAAATTTGGACTTCGTACGAAAAACGCCCGATACTTCTAACAGAACCAAGTAAATCAGATGTTACTTTTGTCAACCAAATAGTTACTCCCCAAAATGTGAAACAGTCATGCGATCACCAAAATGTGTAAAGAAATCGCTGCTGACAGGTACTAGATTGTTCAGTTTTCGTGCTTACACATACGGGCACAACGCGTTTCATAATAGTGGAGCGTCAGTTGACATCTGGTCGCCACGTTAGTTGAAAGAACGAGCAGGATGTAGTCCATTCCTCAGTCTTTGAAATTTCAATTCATCTTCGACTGGCACTTACAAAGGCGAACTGATATCAGAGCTGCAAGCTACTCTGTTCGGCTTTGAATTCCTAACAGAGTATCCAGCCGTGGTCTTGTCCACCACTGTCGAACGTTTCCATCGTTATCCCCCCCACATTCCATATTGTTTTGCCGGAACCTATGCCATCTTAATAGTTTTGAGTTAACCGTAAAACAACGAGTTCTTTCAAGTAAACGGAATAATGTCGAAATGACGTGAGATATGCTCGGATAAGTCACATGACACGTTTACTAAAATGCCGTAAGCTTACGGATTGGCATTACATGAACCGAAAACTCGCGTTTCTCGGTGGGCAGCATTCTGTTTTGCCGACACCATCTGCCTTTGAATAAACTCTTTCCGTGTGCAGGTGTTACGAACAGCCAGCCTTCAGTCAGAATAAATCTTACACACATATTTTGTTGGTTGGTAAGTTCATTGTAATTTTGCATTCGTGTGGCAGTGTTCCAGGTTTGGTTGAAAATCCCAAATTGTGTTATGGTTTTATTGGCTCAGTTTGCAATCCACTTCCGTATTGCCACAATTGTTTAGTCTAAGTGTCATAAATGGTATTTTGTTTTTGAATGAAAGACGCAGCTTCTGCATGGTTATCGGCTTCTAATTCTCCTGTCCTCTCAGACTCTGATGCCAAAATCGTCTAATAAATATGTCCAAAAGTTCTTTTCACTCACTTGAAATGCCGTTCACCGCTTGGTGCAATTTTTAACCAAATATACTTACATTCGGCCTCTTGCTTACGTAGAGACCGGGGCGTTCACATACGGTATTTAACAAAACGCACGCGACAATTTTTCCACGCACGTGCACAAAATCACATCCACGTACATATAAACTAACTCACCCCAGTATAACAAACGAAATCACTGCTTCTCCTAGTATTTAAAGCGCTTCAGTGTGAAAGGCTTTGAGAAGCTCTGAACGAGAATTTTGAGTCGGCCTCTGGGTGCGTTAATTTTCATACAACTTACATGTACGCTATGATATTCGCCGACCACTGAACGTCGTCTGTGTGTTGAATTCTAGCGACCGTATGTGAGTTGACTTGTACTGAGCTCAGTGTGTGTTGCGAGGCTTGTTAGGTTCCGGCCAGCTCAAGAACTATAGTGAATGTCGTATTGTTAAGTTCATCAAATAATAGACATTGAACAATAGGCAAGAAAATCGGAAGCACCAACCTACGAGTTGGTTACTTTCGAGGCGATGTTACGCGTTGTGAATTTAGCTGAAACCTTCCACACCATTCGTTATCGAGTCTGAGTCAAACATCGGCTAAAGTTTCACTTATAGGTAGAAGCTGAGCTCAATTGTGAATGTTCGGCTGATATAAACCGAAAAGATCACCCTCTACCTACAGCAATTCGCGAAAACGCCTGAAAAACGTGTTATTTCTGTTTAACCAAAATTCTCTGGGAATACGCAAGAAAATGTCGACTGGTATTGTTTGGAGGACATCCACGGTAAGCAAACGGTAGATGATAATCTTCAAGTTTTCGAGAAATACCTTTTGATAGGTGAGAAGTTTTCATTCACTAATGATGGCATTTGAGAAAAAAACAAATAATGCCTACTCAAAACCCATTCGAACGTAATCCTCCGATTGTCCAGATTACCGATAGTTTCAGAGATTTGCGTGGACTATCTTTCCGTCAACAAAAATGATATTTACGTTTTTACGTATCAAAGTTGTTACATCCGTTCCTACTTGATGTCTGCTGAAGATGGAAAGCTGTCGGAGAGAGAAATTAAAACTAACTCTCATTGCCACTTATCACTCTCACGACTTGCCCAGTGTGAAGCGCAGGCTCTGGGAATTTTTATTAGATAGCTGTGTGAAGTTGGGATTTAATTTCTTGGTGGCCTTGTACAGTTTGGATCGATGTGTTCGCATGCTGATACCACTAAGCATTATCGACTGGTTACTTCAAACGCATTTGAGCATTGGCAGCTAAGTATCACGTTGTAACATATATCACCGCATACGAATTTTACTCCAACTTCATGAATAAACGTGTATTTTGGTGGAACGCATCGATTGCGAGAGCTCGAAAGTTTTCAGACATCGGTTTATTAATACTCACATTTTATCGTGGCTCCGGCGTTCGGACGAGTTTGTTAATCGACTTGTCTCCAAAAGAGGCAGTTAGCCCAAATTCTGCTTCAGAATATAAAAACCATGGATAGCCATTAGTCTGACCATCTAGTTTTGCCAATGAAACTGCGAGTCGTAACAACCAACCGTACATTCGCTGAACAACTAAAAAGCAAATTAGTGTGTTCAACCTGTTCAGCCCCAGGTGGTGATATATGACCGGATGATATGTTTCACGTGGTTCAAAAATTTACCTGTATATGCTAACTCCCGAATAAGAGAGTTCGTGTAGACAACTTTATGTGCTTTTCCTTTGTGGTGATTCAAGTAGTAATTGTGCACACGGATTCGGTAGTTCTAACACTTGCTGACAGAATAAGACTGTCCACATAAACTGTTTGCTTTCCTGATGAACAATACCTCAACTCCCCATTAGTTTGAACAATCCAAAGCAATACTTCCACCAAAACTGTGGTAAACCTTGTTTGCTTTTGGTCCACATACTAGGTCTACAAAAACTCACATGCTGAGGAAAGTATGAGGGTATGGTAGATGCGTGACACCAGCGTAAATTCTTCAGATGCAATACCAAAGGAAGCAACCGACCATTGCTGGCTCTTAAAAATGAACAATGCTCAACGTACAATCTGTACAGAGATTTCTCACCTGACGTGACTGCGAGTTTAAAGAGATCCAACGCGGTTGACTTTAGGCATCACTAGCATGTTTCCAGCACTCAGTTTCCCAGGCCAGCTCCTATTACCTGGGTAAACGATAACCTGACGCATGCTCAGCAGATTGTTTGGGGCCAAGTGCGTTCTGGAAAGAATATTATGAAGATCAGTCGAAACTTCGCCGCACTTAAAACATGCTGCAGACCTAATACCAATCAATCAGTAATTTTTCTTTCAATAGTGTTCTCTGGGTTCCAATTCATAAAGTCCTCCTAATCGTTACAATCCGAGCAGTTGGAAGTATAGGCTGTATGCCATACGCTGATAACCATTCCAAACAGTACTCACATAATGTTATTCTCATTCGCATGCACGTATTCG
Source organism: Paragonimus westermani (assembly GCA_008508345.1). NCBI lineage: Eukaryota > Metazoa > Platyhelminthes > Trematoda > Plagiorchiida > Troglotrematidae > Paragonimus > Paragonimus westermani. Next base: position 252,401 of record QNGE01000101.1, read on the forward strand.
ATTGTTGACTTTATACTTGCTTTGCAAGTAACATCCATATAGGTGACTGGTCATCAATTTCATTCTGCGTTCTTCGCGGTGAATTGTGAATCCCTTCTCCGAATAAAAATCAGTCTTTTTATAGTTCTGTTTTGCAAGGTTACTTCTCGGCACTCCTGTGCACCCTCAGTTCTTACTGTCAACGCGTATGGTCTTAAATGAGATATTTTTCTAACATTTTGAACCGTTTAACGGCACTTTCAGACGAACAGATTACGGTAGCAGATAAACATGCGGAGATTGTCAGTTATTCAAAACGGTTGTAATGAATTACACTTAACGTGATTTTTTGTTTATTGAACCCTGCTCTAATTTGTTTTTTAATATGGTCCAATTAGATCAGATGGTAGATGTCCTCACAAGAAAATTATGGATAAATCACTCGTTATGAAAACAGCTAAAGTTACGGTCGACGAAATGCACAAAACTGTGAGTGGATCACTGCAACCGGTATGATGCGACTTGCAATATTCGGCAGGCATTTGTACTAACAGAACTTTGACTCTATTTGAACTGCTTCATTTTGTCCAAACGTCTGCATTACAGTTGGCGCAATAAACCTTGGGATTCATGGCTAATTGGCGGGTTATCAAATTTCTTAGCAATATTTTTCGCTCCCACTATTTATTTTTATTTTTTTTCATACCGCCAAACTAAATAATTAAAATCCTCACGGTTGATCCAAGTTTCCCGTCCAGATACCATGATGAAGGTGACAAGAGTTATTGGGCCGTTCTATGTTCGTATTCGTAATGACAGAATGAACCCTTCTTTTGTCAATTACTAGGTATGTAAGCTTATTCAAATCCCCAGGAATGAACAGAACTTTCATATTGCATACCGATAAGTAAGCAGCCGTTCTGACTACCGTGCGATGTACGAGAAAATTGAAAATATTTTCTGACCAATCAGAACTAATATGATTTTGCTTGAATACGTTCAATTATAAGTTCGCTTGACCTCACTACTCGAAAGGAAATAGTTCATCGATCGACCCTATAACACAAGAACAAATTACCTACCCTTTTTCTATTCTGTTTTATCACATGTCCACCTAAGCTGTCCTAACCTGTCGTTTTACCTTAATGATGACGGAAATGGAAATAGGGCATATATTTTGTTCATTTTTTTACGGTAAGTTAACAGTATGTTATCTCTGTCATTTTTGTTACATTAGTTAGAGGCTGGAACCTTACAGGTTAACAAGAAAACGAAAAAGTATGACTGGAATTTATTGTGAGGCATTTCAACAAGATATATCTTCCGAAGAAAACAACTGCTTAACCGATGATAATTTTCTTCTCTGTGGGAATTATGCTTTTCAAAAAATCGACTATTGTGAGTGCGTCACAGTGAGTAGGGTAAAATAACCTATAAAAAACATCAGTAGAGACGCCCCCGTTATTCTGCCGTTTCTGTACACAGCTATTCGCAAAGTTTTGAATCAGTATGTGCCTTATAAGGTGCGGCAGCGTAGATGATGTTTGTAAGTCAAAAATCACGGAAACCACAAGAAAGGCTTTGTCCTTCTTGACAGTCATCAAATACACGTATCCTGTGAATACAAAACATACATAGCACCAGGCCTGGCAGATGAAAAAGTGTGGATACTAACTCGTTTGCGAGTTGGAATTAAAATACCATCTGTGAGTTCACTGCAGACTGAGTTTCTATGCAGTTCTATTCAGTGTTGTCAAAATCAGCACTTCACTGAATCTGAAAAAGCAAAATACCTCGCAACTATCTATATATTGTACGCCTTTCCTAATAGTTTATGGTGGCACTCACAGAACCATATGTCGAAATAAACAATCATGATATGCTTGAATGATTTGCACCAACCTGCAGATAATGAACGACTAATTGGTCGTTTGTTACGTTGCATGCTTACGCGCTGGTGGGTATCACCCTGAGCTGCTCAGGTTGGAATGAGAGCTAACTGGAGAGAAGTTAGACCCAAAAGAACTCAGTTAACACATCACTATAAACCCTGTCTGGATGATAACCAAGTTGAGGGTGTACAAAAAAGAAAGCGGTCGAAGGGAAGTGTATTAGGATTTATTCTTTCTTGTTTCGCAACCCCCGAAAAATTTGGTGAAGTGCAGATTGTTTGTTTCTTCCATTTCAATGAATAGCCGTTAGGTCGAAGTGAAGATGCGCCATGTGTACAATTAAGTTCAGGCGTCTGGCTTTGGAATCAGTAAATAAACACAGAATTAATATTCTATAAAAAGTTTGTTATTACAAACATTTTACCGTCATAAACAGAAGTCATATATGTTTGACGACTGAGTGGGGTTTCAGGAAAATCCACTAGATGATTCAACTCTTTACAGATTTATAGGTCCAAAGGACTGTAGTATAGTTTTGAAAGACTACAAGGTGCACTAGTTACACGAGGAGAAAAAGAAAACTAAGCTAATCTAAATATTTTCTTATAACAATATGAAATAATTAAAAAACATTACAGTAATAAATGTTGATCTGAAACCATAAGTGAACATGACCAAACCGTAGACAATATGCTGAATGGCCACTCCTGTTAACACAAAGTATTTTGGGTAAGCAGATGTGTAATAGTCCTAGGGACCCAGTTTACTCCGTTCCTTGTTTTGGGCAGGCTTCGAAAAACATCGATTTCACAGACAAGACCAGCTATTTCTAATAGAAAAGTACCCAAGAATGCAGAACTATCGCAGACATATCACTTAAATTTTGTTACTTTAAGGAACATTCCTGATTGACAGGCATCATGACTAACGATTTCGAGCTACCTAGCCACCAATCAGTTGGGACAAGTTCTTCGTATACATATCCAGTTATAGCTTAAGGAAAGATCTGAGGCAGTTCACTGATGCAAGCCTGCCACAAGTTAAGGACAATCAAGAACACTTGGAGTAATCACGCCTCTGCAGTTCTTATCTTATTGTCAGCAGTGTTTAAGTTGTTCCCCTCCAGCACTTTTCACTGGAGCTGAGAGGGACTAACATCAATTACCAGGAAATCCTGACGACCACGAGTTGCCTTTCATTTTATTACCCAGGTCAACTTGCAATAAAGATGACTGTACTTCAGAAGGCAGAATATGTGCTGCAAACAAGTTGACGTAAAGTTAAGCGTTACATTCAAACCCGTGTCACAAGTACGAACGGGTGAATGTTTGAAACTAGACGTTGAGATGAATGTGTAAACGAGCCGGTTTTAGACCCCACCTCTAGAAAACTACTACGGTATATTTTCCATAGGTGTGTTCATTCAGTAAACGGTCTTCCTCAAATTTGTTGGGATGACCTTTCCAAGATTACGTCAACTAGCAGTTTGCGGGATTCTGCAATCAACCAAAAAATCTCATAATCCATTAGACTCAAGAACATCGAGGGTGTTGGTGGTTTTCACCACAGCTCTACAAGGTTCTAGCTTATGTGTCTCATGCAACTAAGACCTTGGGGTGAAAGCGTGTGGGAACAAATGAAACGCTAAAATTGTGATATTTTTCAAACGTTATCCGTAATTTTGAGAATATGTGATGATGTATAAAAGAAGACTGACATTTTTGTAATATTCCTATTGAAACCGAAAAAACAGGAAAACGCTATTCTTTTATTGATGTGCCGGAATAAGAAACGTTCAGCTATCTAACCTTTACAGCAAACCGCTAAACCATACTTTGAGCGTTTTTAAAGATACAACGTAAATTTTACCTACGACCATCATTCACACAAATTTTCGTTATTTTCATCCACATGTTCATGGGATCCATGAGTTTTATTCCAAACATATGGAATAATCTTAAACTGGACATTTTTACAAATTGTATTTCTTAAGATGTACCAATGGATGCTAGACATTAGATCAATCGGGTTTAACAATATTGATATTACCCCCACAGTGCGTATAAAAATTAAATATCCATAGCTCACCAGTAGTTACACGTTTTTATGGGTTGTTGCAAACTTATCGGTTTCCGTCAGATTCATGAGCTGCTTTCGTGGTTCTGGAAGTTTTATCCGTTTCTCTAGAGCTTATAGTTACTGACATTGAGTCACAGACATCTCAACAAAAGTTATGCATTTGTCTTATTTGTTCATGCCTGAAATGAAAGTCACAATGAAGTACAATTAAAAAGTATCCACCTTAAGTGTTTCTTCTGCAGAATCCAATTTTAGAGAACACGTTGGGTCGCTGAGACCTATGAATGGCATAAAGCCATTTACCACAACAACGGAATTTTGCTAGCCAATTTCTAACAAATCAAAGGTATTATTTATAAATCTTAGCACCATCCACACTAGCGAAACAAGAAAAAGTTAGTCTTCGTTGCAACTTCTCAAATGTAGCTAGCCGGGAAGGGATTTACACCGAATCACGAGTCAAGTGATTGTCCACTTGATAGCAGAGACCGTAGGATTGTCATACAAAACAATGCATTTGAACTGCCCACTTATGCAAATTATAGCGATTTTGTGTTCAAAGGGCGGTTTACATGAAAAGAAGAGGCCCGGTAAAAGAATTCATGTTGTACTACGTCGCCAGTGGATAACAAACACGCACATTAATTAGCATGTTCTAATCGCTGTTGTTACTCATCTGGCTAGTATCAAATTGGTCGTTTAATCCAGCTGTCAAATTCTGTCCAGGACTTTCTCGTACCACTACCAATATATATCTGGTACAGGCCAAGGCAGCATTCATTTATTAGTGATTGTGTCACACCACAGTTTTTGTCAGAAAGTCAAAACGTTTGTTCGGTCTCATTAGGTTGCTGCCACCCGAGACGTTGTTTCTAACACCAACCTCGTTCATTAAGAGGAGAGAAAGTCTGTTGTATCAATTGCACTGAAGTCTGTTCATCGACCAGAAACGTTCAATTTTAATCTTACTCTTGGAAGTGTGATATGAACTTCTAGCTCCAGTAATGAAACAATGGTAACGTGTTTGATGTAGTTAATCGGTATTAATTGGTTACAGAATCACATATTTTCCATTGTAGTAACTGAGGAGAATGAAGTGTGATGTCACACATGATGTAGAATATTTTCTGAACCTCTTCAAACAGCCTTCCATAGATAAAACAAAACCTGTCCATTTGATCCAGATCTTCTTGGTTGAGGCGTCTACAGTGCCCATGTAACTATTGAATCTATGCATTCTAGTATTCAAATGCAACATTTCGATAAAGGTAAACATAACCACTAGCTCAGAAACACATAGGTTATCTGAGCATACAATTTCCCAATACATTTATCGATTGTGCAGATAGGTTTACTGAAATGCATCAGCATGACAACTTCGTGATTGGGAAAAGCAGTTTGAGACAAATAACAGTCAAGCAGCATTATAAAGACAGCTTTTCTAAATTTTCTTCGGGATATTACTGTCAACAGGTCACATCTTAAACAGAATTTGAGATGGATGGTGTGAGGGTACCCAAATGTACACAGCAGGGGACTGACAGTACTGACCCAGTGGAGCGTTTGACGAGACGAACTTCGTATTGTCCTGTACGAGGTCAACGGTAAGTTCATTGAACAAAACATGACCATTCGTTTCTGATGGTTGGGAATAGTGGTGGTGTTGTTTGTAGCTCGGGTTGATTGTTTTGGTATTGATATGTTCGCCGAGCTTGGCATTTCGGTTGCAAACGTTTCATGACCAAGCGAGGTGACATCATTAGCGATGATGTCACGTAATATTCGTCTTCGAGACCTATTCCAGTTTTCTGGACTCAACAAGTTCGACCATACACAACAATTATCAGATGGTGATTTCCAAAAAGGTAGCTCACTTTTACATGGAATTTTCAAATAGTTCTTTGTGATTCATACGCTGTCTGCCGACCTACATTTCAGAATGTATGATAAATCCACTCCTCAGCAGTGATTCCAAAGAAGTGGGTGATATGTAGGAAGAATTCGAATCAACATAAAGTGACGCTGATCTTACACTTCCGTTTAAGGAACGATGTGACTTCTGGTTGCAGAGTAAAGCATCAATTTGAAGCAGTAATTTGTGAGCGTTAATTTGAGTGGCAAGAAAAGATCTACCTTCTTTTTACCGTCTTTCCAGCATTCGCCGTACGTCTTTCAAAACTTACAAACAGAAAACAGACTGCTGAAGATGGTCATGTGAGACTATTATTGTCACTTTCACCTCGAGGTTAATTACATGATATTATTGCACCATGTTATTCCACCCGTTTGCTGCTTAAATTCATATACGTTCCATTGTAAGTGTAAGGTGTAAAGTACGTGAAATTTTCACAATTATGAGCCCTGCAGACTCAGCGCACATACCCTGGCGCGTGTAAAGATAAGACAGCGGTGGAGTTTTGCAAACTTGATCATATTTGCACTTCACTGGTACTGGACCTCGCCAGTGGCACGATGCCACTGGTTGTCGACCACAATCTGTTAGACTAGCAGCGGTGCTCATTGAGCCACTAAGCTCACATACAACACAGCTGAACTGTGCCTTCAAAAGCACAGTGGTGTTTTTACTTACTCTCCTTGATACAATCCAACCGTACGGAGAGAGCCGTTAACTGCCACGTTGACTCTGGTCAGTCACCCTAAGAGACAGACTGCTGAATACTCAGTGACCGCAAAAACCATTGAATTTGCCTTGGTGCTTGAAATACTGATAAATTTTGCGGTTTTCAAAACACCGAAGTCTACTCGCAATTTTTTTCAGACAGCTTTTCATATTTGACTGTTTCTTGACGTGATTTGAAGGCAGCTTCATGTTTACCTAATGAACTCAGAATTCCCCGCTAGTTAGTGTTATTAATCAACATCACCAAACCCGAACAACAACTTCAATCTCTCAATTACATTTCATATAAATTACCTGTTTAGTTGTTTGTCAACTAGTAGCATATGACATTAGGTATGTCTACAAAAACTGGTCCGCGTCTAGGTTGTCTCGTATGATTGAGTATCGTTTTTGATACTCTATTTGCGTATTCCTGTAACGATATAGAACCCTTTGTACTCTGTTGATTATTAATGTTCAGTGAAAAACAAAGCACACGAGTACTTTTACTTACAATGGCTTCAACGTGAACCCACCAAATTCAGCTTGATTGAAGTGCATTCAAAGCTAGACTTGAGAAAAAATCAAAGCAAACAATTTGTTTTTCCATTCTGCAAGAAGCACACCAATCGAGCAATAAAAGCTATGAGCTAAAGAACGTCATCGGCGAATTTTTAATTTTCCGTATTAAGAACGCTCCGTGTAAGATTTACGTCTATTAATTCTAAATGAACTGTTCAAGTTGGATAGACCGTGACATGCAATTAGTTGGTATCAATCGTAATGCTTCCAGGTTGGTTTCAGGTACTAGAGTAGCACATCCCTGAATTCTAACACTGCGTTAACTTATTTTTTCCAGTTGTAGACTGTAAATATGGACTTTATGCACGATAAAACAGTTCACTAGCTGCGCTGAAACTTTGGAAGCTACAATACGCATGACTTACGGCCAGACGAACTCATATTACACGACAGAACTTCACAAATGGAATACTTCTCTCAAAGTTGTGACTTATTATTGAAATCAACTATTGAGATGTACCATGCATCCACGATCATTCTGGCGAAAGTCAACTAACTAACTAGTTTTAAAACAATTCATTCTCTTCAAAAGTTTGAACAAAACAGTCAGAAAACGAAAATTGGTGGTTTGAAGCGTCTCGTATTAACTCGCCAGTATCAAATTTACAATAACACGGAAAGGTTTTCTACATCAAGCAGTTAATGGTTAGTGTGGATGTTAAAACCATTTCATATTATTGTAAATTTGGCGCTGACAAGTCAATCCAAAATGCTTACCCCCGCCAGTTTTTGCTTTCAAACTATTTTGTTCCAAATAATTCTTTGTTTTAAACCGGCTTAGTTACTAAATCCTTCAATAACCTCCATCGTTAAACTACAAAAGCGAAATATCAGAACTTTCTCAAGCTGTTAGTGGAAACTTGGTATAAAACTAGTGACATATACGGTTAGGTTCCATGCAGATACCTAGGTTCTTCTGATCCTAATAAACTAATGGTGTTTTCCTCCTTTGCCTCACCTTCTTTATTGACCAAGGCAACACATGTAAGTAAAATGCAATACACGTTAGCTCAGCTTCTTTTCGATGCCACTGAATTCATTGAGTGAGCCTGCTTCTACATTTTTCACTTCTCGGTGCCCGCGTGGTCCTTTTTACTTTGAAGCATATTCTGTGGCACTCTACTCCGATGGTTAATATTAGTTTATCATTTTGTGAATCAGCGGAACAGCTAAATGGAAATGAAGAAATTTTTTAATNATCAATCGTAATGCTTCCAGGTTGGTTTCAGGTACTAGAGTAGCACATCCCTGAATTCTAACACTGCGTTAACTTATTTTTTCCAGTTGTAGACTGTAAATATGGACTTTATGCACGATAAAACAGTTCACTAGCTGCGCTGAAACTTTGGAAGCTACAATACGCATGACTTACGGCCAGACGAACTCATATTACACGACAGAACTTCACAAATGGAATACTTCTCTCAAAGTTGTGACTTATTATTGAAATCAACTATTGAGATGTACCATGCATCCACGATCATTCTGGCGAAAGTCAACTAACTAACTAGTTTTAAAACAATTCATTCTCTTCAAAAGTTTGAACAAAACAGTCAGAAAACGAAAATTGGTGGTTTGAAGCGTCTCGTATTAACTCGCCAGTATCAAATTTACAATAACACGGAAAGGTTTTCTACATCAAGCAGTTAATGGTTAGTGTGGATGTTAAAACCATTTCATATTATTGTAAATTTGGCGCTGACAAGTCAATCCAAAATGCTTACCCCCGCCAGTTTTTGCTTTCAAACTATTTTGTTCCAAATAATTCTTTGTTTTAAACCGGCTTAGTTACTAAATCCTTCAATAACCTCCATCGTTAAACTACAAAAGCGAAATATCAGAACTTTCTCAAGCTGTTAGTGGAAACTTGGTATAAAACTAGTGACATATACGGTTAGGTTCCATGCAGATACCTAGGTTCTTCTGATCCTAATAAACTAATGGTGTTTTCCTCCTTTGCCTCACCTTCTTTATTGACCAAGGCAACACATGTAAGTAAAATGCAATACACGTTAGCTCAGCTTCTTTTCGATGCCACTGAATTCATTGAGTGAGCCTGCTTCTACATTTTTCACTTCTCGGTGCCCGCGTGGTCCTTTTTACTTTGAAGCATATTCTGTGGCACTCTACTCCGATGGTTAATATTAGTTTATCATTTTGTGAATCAGCGGAACAGCTAAATGGAAATGAAGAAATTTTTTAATCAAAAATGTTTGTGAGAAGTCGACTGAGAGCAGAAGTAGCATGAAACGTGCTATATTTCTCTCGGAAGGAGAATAAGCAAGTTTTAACACCATTAAAGTCGTCTGGGAAAACACAACTTGTTAGCTCTTCACAGTGAACAGAAGAGCACACCAACAACCTCTTCTTGGGGACCACAGAAAGTCGGCATCTTTAGATGGATGTCAATGACGTCGTTTTCTCTCTTGCTGAAGGGTAAATCAGATGTTTACAGCCTCTACTTTCAAGTTCAATGCTGGAAATCAACGATGCTCCCCTTGAATTAAGCAGTTTTTCCACGAACAATTGCTTAAAAACCAGTCATCTTCCCTCTGGAGTTGACAACCCTTTAATCAGAATGCTCTTGGGCCTGCTCGTTTCTACTTCTAGCAGCAGAACACATCCCGTCATCGAAACCTACCTTGATGTAGTCACACACTTTCCTTTGTAACAAAGCACAATCTAGGCTAGATCAGATTTTTCCAGCTCCGTTAGACAACCGACATTCGTAGCCTGCACTCAACTTTTTTTTCAAGAAAATCTGGGTACGCAAATTACGATTGGTTTTCCGTTATATGGATTTATTTCTGATTGCCATGCGTTCAATACGGTTTAAAATCGAGAAAGTTGAAAAAGGCTGTAACAATCAGATTGTATCAACCTCCACGGAATCCTAATTGTAATCTCAAATACCATATATCTTTAGCTAGACCAGGTTTGAGATCGACTGAGTGTTCAGTGGTTCAAAGCGAGATGCAGCCGATCTCTGATCACCCGATTTCATGTTCCGTAATGTTCTACTTGAAAATGATGACTAAATAAGACAGAAGCTCCTGTAGTTTTAGATGTCAAAAAGTTTCACTTATGAATTCTAAAACTAACACAATGAAAGCGTCGTTGCCCCCCAAACAGCCTAGGCAAAACGATTACTTTAGAGCTTCCAGAGCTCTGTATCTAATGGAATCCATATTTGCTGCGGAAGTCTTCGAAAACATTACAGATAAACTGAAATTTTGATCCAAGTAAGTAGCACTGTCACCATTTTAAGCATAAAGATGTTTTCAAACAAATAACAAGTGTACTCCGAAGACCGCTGAATCTACATGCAAATATATATATATATCTGGTTATTGACCCACTTCTTTTATGTGGTCGCCCAAATGTGTTCTCAGATAATATTTAGATTACTGCCAATTGGTCCAATTCAGCCTGTGTCTGCTGACGAACAAGAATACGAAGAATACGAAATATTAATCATTGTATCATAGGACCCGTGCATTATTTCATCGCTAGTGACCGCACAACTGGTCATCTTTGACTAAACAAAAAACACAGTAAGTCCTGTTACTCATTATAAACCTTTAACCATCGCCTTTCAAATGATGTCTTAGTCGTGTGCCGCGTTGCCAGAACTCATATGTAACAGGTGCCTTTTTCACGACACGATTTGGAAGTCTCGTCGACGGTCGCTGTACATGTTTATTGATCACTGCGTCAATGACCTCTCATCAGGAGAACTCAATGTTTTTACGGAGACTATCACAAACGTTTATCTCAGAGAAATGCTTAAGCAGCCTGATAACCTCAGGATACGAGAATCATTATCTTACTGGTTTCAGGCCATGACAACTCCTTCGAGACTTGTCAGACAAAATGACGATAAACGCAAAGGTGGTGCCTACTGCTTATGTTCACAGAAAGCCAGTTCAAAACTGCATACGAATGGTACAGCCTCGGACGAGTCGTGCTAATCTGACAAGTGAATATGTTTCTTCTCTCGTCATTGTTACACGCCTTGTTCCACATTTCCCACATGTCTGTTTATTTACTAATTATTGACTGGCTTCCTTCGATGAGTATGAATTAGCATTCAGACCACTATACAATTCGTGAGTTACTACCTTCCTCTCCGTTTTCTGAGTTCGTTCTCAACTCCTTTGCATCAAACCAGTCACGTACTGATACCTAGCTTCATCCCTTTGTTCACCGATCGTATTCTCTACATATTTCGATAAACGTTTAATCAATCTTTCCTTACTGTTTACATTGATTTTTATTTGCAAAATTGTTGGTCACATGCTTCATTGAAAGATCTTAAAGTACCTTGAAAAAACATTTACAAAAACGGATGCCGCTGATTGGAATCCAGCCAAAGTCAAGATTTCTCGCAGTTATGAAACTGCCTACAATACTGATAAGCTATGCGGTGTCAATGTTCGGCACTGACTCTGGAGAAATCCCGCTCAAGCTATATATTTATTCTTGCCTGGAAAATCAGTCTGCCAGATAATTTAATGGATTCCACATGACTGAATAAGACAGGTAAGCGTGTCCAACTGTGACATTTCTAAGCTCTCAGCGTGGCTTCGTAGCTTAGCTGGTGAAGTACTTACACAACTGAACATGCTGTTTCTGTCGTCGATTCGAATTTCGCGGAAGTCCGCAATTTTCGCAAACAGACCACAGAAAAACGAGAAGATAAAGTACCGTTTATCCAGTATTGTACTTGAAGTCATATTTCTCTTATGCATGAGTTTGCACATTTTCTTAAGTGAATATTTGGTTCCTATTTTCCATTTTGCTAAAATAAAGTACAGCTTGCCCTTGTCAGTCGCAAACGGAAAAGCACCACCATATCCAAACAAAAGAAGTGAACAGAAAAACTAAGTAACTTCAGCCTTCTTCTTATCAATGTTGTAACAAGTTTCTTGGCAAACGGACTAATTGAGTTAGAGTATTTTGTGTAAAATATTGGTTGGTAATGTCTAATTTGCATATTGGGGGAAAGCCGCAGAATTGCAAATATTGCTAGCCCTGTTTTCGTGCATGGTAAGCATATATTTACAGAACCTCGTTGCTAAGAATCTCCAAAAAAGCAAACAGTTCTCGACACAAACAACCTAGGGTTTAATAAGTTTTAGTTGAATTGAAGTTAATTCATCGTGACTGAACTAATTATTAAAGGTTGAATAAAGAGGAAAAGAAGAGCTCCGCTTAAGGTCTATAGATAAACAGTTGGTATTGTTCCGCGAACTGCGTGTTCTCCCGCCAAGGTGGTTATCAAGATGTAGTAGTTTCTGCTTGGGGGTATATGTATCCAACATTCAGGGGAAATATTTTGGCAAAACAGTTGTTAACTGTCATGTTCGTCATATCCAGCTACGACACACTCATGTTTAGGCGTTGAGCAGGTTTAGTGAGACAGAACGGACAGCGTTAAAGACAGTTTTAAAAGCGACATGCCTAAACGCAGTGCAAAGTGCTTACGCAACGCAAACATGCAAACAAATCACAAAGTTGTATGAGACATTGTAAACTAGGTGAGGTTCTTTGAATTGTGCCGTGCTACTTCACAAGGTCTAACTAGTCAACGGATAAATCAGTCAACCAATGACTAAGACGTTCAAGCTGGTAAACAGAGTTAACGGTCTTATCACCTAAGTTTTTCAGTGAGGATAAATTACAAGAAGTCCTCCTGCCGAAAGGTGCACCACCCAGCAGTCTTGGTTTGCATGTGATCGAATCTGTCTAACCTTGTCGCATGTGTGCTTGCCTTATACCTCGTACGCCAAACTGGACAGATGGAAGCTCGGCCAAAGTTAACCGGCTTTATAACTCTAACCGACATATACCGAAGCACACAGTTAGATCGTTTGGATGCCAAATCTTTCTGTAAATATGCAATGACAGCGGACGCATGAAGTCACAATCCACAAACACAGAACAGCAACTCGTGATCCTCAGAGTGCATCGAACCACAAAAAAAGCAGTTGCAAGTAAACGTTTGGGCCTCAGACGAAAATACTACTTGGTGTTGCGGTTAACTCGAAAGTGTGTATAGTTTTTGCTTACGACAAAAGAAGAGCTAGTCACGCGGAGCCATGTTCATTTGTAGACAACAATAAAAGATATATGCGATTACTCGAGTGCGCCTCAAAGAGACTCCAAATATTTAATGTGATTCGTCTAAATTTAATGAGTTATACGTGAGCAAAAGGACTTTCTTTCTCTCTTTGAATGGATGTAATACAATAGGACAAAAACTGTAATAATAACTCAAGGCAAATGGACCACATCTCAAATCGACTGGATTCCTCCGAAGCTCAGATTAGTGGTAGAAACAACGAAGTAAGATAGAACTAATGTTAATGAGGTATTTACTTACAGCTACCCAAGGTCATACCGATAGAGTAACAAACGCATACCTCACCAGATCTTGTAGAATGTTAAATGGAGCTGCTTTAACTAATCCCCAACAAATAATAGGACGCTATACAAAGACTAATGATAACAGGAGGAAATGCATAATAGCCTTGGTAGGTGGTTCTCAGGCTAAAATTTGACGGTTCGAAGCAAATAACATCCTCTGGTTTCTGAAGTTAAGTCACGCAAATCGTGATGCAAGGTTTATGGTTGAACCGAGTTAAAGCCAAATGCAAACGAGGAATTTTCTTAAGAGAGAAAACATTAGCCATAATCGTCAAACCGTGGAGAAAAACCGGGTCACTCAACAAAAAATTCTCTCCTTTAAACGTAATTACAAATGAAGTCTTCATATAAAAAAAACGCCAATCTCATAACGAACCTCAAAATTACCAGTCTAGGCAAGTCAATAGAAGGGCACCAATTTGGAAGTACCATTGTGTTCCATTTGATTTTAGGTCCTCCTTTCTTCCCCGGATGTGACAGGAATGTACGTTAAAAATTTCCTGAGGTAAAAATCTTTCCGTACAACTGCTAGCAGCAAAAGTGATCAATAGAGGATAGTGTGAATGAGAAACTGCGATGGAACAGTGCCGAATTACCGATGATTGGTGGGAATTCTTGACTGAGTATAAATAAGAGTAGTCAAATCGGCTGCAGGATTTAGCCCATTGTAGCTATCATTGTAGCTATCTGTTATATGCGGTCAAAAAGAACACTTGAAGTGATTATGTGAAAATATAAATTCGAACCAATAATATAGACTTGTTCCAGTATTCCAGCCCACCGAACAAAAGTTTCTGTTCACCTTTTCATCAACAGAACTAGCTGGGAAATGCTCCAGTTATTTCGTTCCTCATTTGCCACTCGAACGCAAAAACAAACTGTATGAATTTTATCGTCTTGATGGATTTACCAGTATGAACAAAACAGGACCACTGGTTGCAAACTTAGAAGATTACTGAAATGTGCCCGTAATTTTCTAGGTCACAGTTACTGTAATTTGTTATGGATGCTTTTGCGGGTTCGAATGCACACACGGCTTACATTCTGACTTCCGGTGGGCAACTTTGGTCGTCCATTATCTCGTACAAAAAAAGGTGCTTAGCACTTGGTTGAATACCTTTCCTCGACTTGAAGTGAACAAAATTTGTATATTATTAAGGGACCGACATACAATCAAGGTCCTCATTAAATTCCGTATGAAAGGATTGCAATGTCTTCCTGTTTCTAACCTATTTATTTACTGGCTTTTATTTACTTGTTAGAGACAGTCTTTCAGAGGCAAAATGCAAATTCAGAACGAAACATCGTTGGTTTATCGCATATGCCAGACCTTGACTAATCAATATTGGTTCTCAGAATATCTATTTCGGATGTTAAACGACAGTGACTACAACAAACTAGAGATTTGCCAACTTTGCGATTCATCGGTTTTAGAATTCTAGTTCACCTTCACAGAAGTTAAACACGTTGACTGTTGTACTACTGAGATTGCACTAAAACATTCTGCGAACCTAGTCGCAGTTGCTTATGAGTATTACCAAGGCTGTGTACTAGAACCGGTAAACAGTATTAAAAGGGACCGAGACGTCTAGAACACGAGGTAACTAGGCACAGACGACCGCCTTGTTGGGCTTAGCCACATTCAAGCAAACCCTCCTCAGATGTACTGAGCCGTGTCACTTGTGATTTTCAGTCGGAACAAACCTTTAATAAACCAGCGTAGATTTACCATACTGTGTTCACAAGGTAGCAGTCAGTCCGATTTGTTTTTAATGCATAGGAAGGTGGGCTATTCGTAACACGTTGTAAACGAAAGAATGAAGCCTGAGCAGGTAGTCAGCATACACAGGCAGTAATAAATGTTGTCGATACTTTCCACTTCAGTTTGGCTACAAGACGTACACAAACTTTTCCAGCCAACTGTGTCCTGGTGGTTGTACACATCAGTCAGAACAACCGTTTAATTATCTAGCTTGATTTGCTCTCTACGGTTGGGTGCTACTGAAGGTGAGGCGGCCCATATTCAGTTCATAAGCTGGCGCGTCACGCGAGGTCTGCCTTCATCATTGATAACCTTCTTCCAGTTCACCAATTAGCTAGACCAAAGATTACCAAGACAACAAAAAAATATTGTTGGAACGGTCCAAGTGTTGGCCAGTTCAGTTTGTCGTGTTCAGACACGATGGGAAATAAGTGGACACATATTTGTGTGCAACTGTCTTCTCAGACTAACTGAAAAACGAGCAGATAGGTGGGTAAACTTGGTCAACCAGTTTGTACGGTAACAACACAATATGATATTGAGGGTGAAAGATGAGATAACGATCTATAACCTAGGCTAGCTGAAGTTCTTGCCTTTAACTAGTAACAATTTTCAGTAAGTTCTTAGTGCGTGCTGCAACAAAATACTGGTGTCACATTTCTACTATTTTATGGTTGATTGTCACATGTTAACTCAGTTTGTTGCAGTTCGTACCGTCAACCACGATTTTAGACGGATACCACTGAGGCTTTTAGTAGCATAGGGATACACAGCTTGTAGTAACCACCAACTGACTTCATTGTGGATAACAAAACTTATTTTCTGGCGTCGCGGAAGTAAGTAGTCCAAATCGATGTAGGAAGACATGTCAGATGGAGATGAGAAGCAGTATAGCAAAGTCTAGCGGCAATGAGAGATGTACGAATGACCACATGAAAAATGCATGATACACACCAGAATTACACGAGATAAATTATTGAAGTTACATCGTCCATCGCAATTTAACGTTGGTTACTGAGATCCTCCTGCTCAAAAGTTAAAAGTACGAGGTTTTCCGTGAACATTTAACTAACAATCACTGAAATGGATATGAGCATCCTGGATCAAATGGAACCAACGTAGTTTGTAATTGATGAGCAAGAACCACAAAACTCGGGCCCTTCGATAGTTGTCTCCTACAGACGACTAAGTATTTTGGATAATTGAATCTAAATTACATGCATATATAGCTGAAGCGAGGTACAAACTGTTGGGTGTTATACAGGCATTTAAGATTTTACAAAAGTTAACCAACATAACCGAGTGATCATAAGGCCGCTCAAGTTCGCGAGCAAAATTTTGGAGTTCTCTACATCTTTTATTGCGTACAAAAATCACGGCTTCACTGAAAGCATCCATTTCATTTCGTAGTCTGTGAAGCTTTTCCTTGATCGTCCAGTGGAGACGAATGTACATTTTGATGCCGCAACTGAATGCGCTTTGAAATTTTGTTGATTGGCCTAGATAGGAAATGGTGAAAGTCAGTAGTGCACTACCAGTTCGATTCGGCAATTAAGGCGAAAGAAGAATGTGCTTCGTATGTACGATTCGCACAGACCACGCACGTCGAGCTCCGAAAGAAAACGCTTCTATGTTTGACAACATGTCTTGGGGCATAACTCCTCACATTCTGATAACAGCTTAATGTACCCTAAAAGTTTGACAATATTTTTACCGGCTCTCAAGTAATGCACCTTGTGGGAATCAGATTCCAATTCTACGTAGTAAATGAACCTCATACGGTCTTCTTTTATGTTTGAGTAAACACTTCCCGCATTCCTAAACACGTAAACTATATGTGCAGCACCAGCAGGCAGAACGTACGAAGGGAAATTTACTGGCATCTAATTCAACTCTGTGAAGTTTGCTTTTTCCGCACAACCGTGAAATGAAACAAAGAGAACACTTTCGTTTCGGCATGCATATGAGTTCCGGTCTGTTTTAGTGTTAACACGCACATACATGCAAGGCTCCGAACGGTCTTGACAATGCGAAACTCATCTCTAGCAAAATAGCATTATCAAGTCCCATATCGCCGTCTGACAGGCAAGTACTAAGTTTAGGGAGAGTGGGAAGTGTCTTTCTTCCAGATCGAGACAGCGGCCATATAAATGCCTATTGGTAAACCGGCTGCAAACTGTAAGCTACGGAATAAATATCTCACCGATTCCGTGCCACTTTGTTTGTTGTTGTCGTTGTTGTTGTTATCATACGTATCACCTCACTTGAACCAGACTTCAGTTGGCAGTGAGCACCCAAAGCGATGATCAGGGAAACATAAAGCAACCGATTTATGAAGTCCCCTCCAAACCCACATTTAGTAATGTAACCGTATTTTTACAACTGCTCTTCAGTAAGACTAAGATAAGTGAAGTGGCTGAGCAGCACTTCAGAACAACTAATGTCAACACACTTCTTTGCAAAATTGTTATTTTTTGCTCAACAATGCTAACTCTAACAGTTCCTGGTAGACGAACATCTAACTTTGCCAGATCGAACATAATCTTGGGATGCAAATGGAATGCAACGTATCTTATGTTGGCAAAGCCAACCACCAATCAGGAGCCGTGGCGACTAATCCTTAAAGGCCTATCGTATTCCGTTCTCAGCTGTACAGTCTTTTACCATAGTATGGTGTGACAGTCGCCATCACACACAGTCACCACAATTTGTGATAGTTATTTTCCGAGTTTCATTCTTTGACATTTGTTGTGTTTTGGGGCTGGTAATTTTGTACGTGCAAACTATTTTCCGTAAACATCAATAGCGGCTTGCGAAACGTGTTGGAGTATAAATCGTACAGTGTCATTCGTTTGAATGCATCATTTAAACAAGTAAATGAAACGATAGTGAATACTATGATATTGTATCCATTCTGTTGCACACAAAACATTGACTTTCCCACCGTCACCGTTTGTGAGTTTAGTAACGAACATTAGTCACCTGAAATTGATTCACGTTACTACAGTGTCCTCAATCTAATCTGAAGCAGACATAATTGTTAATTGTACACCGTCAAACTGTTACTGAAATGTCCTGGCTACTATATCATCATGAGGATGTTGGTGAAATGCCACCGTTTTCGTACACTGTTTTGGGCTTATTTCCTCTGTTGTAAAGCTAACCGTAAATGTATCATCATCTGAAAACCATGCTTCCTGGAGTTCGGGTGCCTCAACAGTAATTTGCTAGGGGAGGAACGCGTAGAAAACAGGTTTGTTTTCAGTGATTCCTCAGCACATAATGTATTTTGTACAAAAATTTATTGTCATAAGAACTGTATTACGTATTTATGATAAAGTAACGTACATAAAAATATATATAGACGGTCCAGATACCTTATCGTAAGCAAAAGTTCCAAGTTACGGATAGTGACCATTTAAAATGGACACGTGAGACTAAGGCCAGAAAGAAGTTGTAAAACATTTTGACAAAAAATTTGCATTTATAACAAGTCGACCCAAATAGAAGAAATCATGATTTGATTCGCTCTTATACTTGAGTAACATGTCGGATAGTCTGCACGTAAAAACACCATGAAAACCAACAAGTTTCTCAGACGATTACTGAAACGCCAAACACCAACATTCCATAAAAGTCAGTGTGGTAATCTGCTGACGTGTTTCTCAGGACATGGACATCTCAACGACGAAGCAAAAGTACACTTTCTAAATCGGACTGTGTCATTAATTTTATGGAGCAAAGTGTAGAGGTTCCGAACCCATCATCGAACAGATTACGTCAAGAAATAATGAGGTATTTTGTTTGTTGGGAAATGAAAAGCACTCAATCTACACCACCAACAAAGCATAAGTGACAAAACTGCGCATTTTTGGTTAACCTACTGTCCATTGTAAGCTGTAATCCACCATTGTGTTAAGTATTGCTAACGTCCACGGAAATTCTCTCAACAGATAGAGATACACTATTGGGCCAGAAAACGACACAACCCACTCACAGAAACAGATACATAATATAGTTTTATTTAATGTAATGTAAATAAAATATATAAGTATTTGTATCAAATACACAAAGACATTTGAAATTATCACGATCGAGTTTTATTTGTTGTGCACCTAACATTGTGAACCTCAACCAAATTCGAAGATATGCACACGTTGGTGACTACAGCACAAACAACAAATTCACAAAATTGTTGGCAATAATGGTTTTGAAATGCATGTGGGAACAACTTCAAGATTTACCAGCCCAAAATCGGTTTGGAGAAGTACTACGCAGGTATGAAGCTGCACAAGGTGAAACTGTAGACGCAGAATAACTGTGTTTAGCACGGCAATTCTAAGATGCCCTAGAACGCAACGATTTATCTTCAAGTGTAGGTTGTAGTTGCCAGCCAATAATTTAGTCATACATTGACCCAGATGGGGCTCAACCAAGTGAACTGGTTTAGGCGATCACGAATTTTCGCTTTCACAGTGAGACTGGACCTTGACGTGGTGTGACGGCTTGCGCATCTCGATGACCTTTTGGGCTAAACTGGACAAAGTTACTCATACCAGGCAGGCCAACAGGTAGAGGTCTGATAAACCACAGTCTCCTGGTCCTCCAGGTTGGGGGTTGGAAGATGGTTGGCATCTCCTCCAGAAAAACGTACCATTTCTGGTACACCGCCACCCACCCGCTGCCTTGCGGTACAGGCTTTTGAGCCAAAGGCTTTGGTTGAGAACCCTAATCGTTCTCCTGTCTAGGTCTGGGCGTCCTGGCAGTATCTCAGCCCACACACAACCATGAAT
>QNGE01000101.1:274656-325770 GCA_008508345.1 Paragonimus westermani
CGTCTTCAAGTATTTGACCACCGATGTCTGCGTTCAATCGCTCGTATCGGGTGACACCAGCGCGTAAGTAACGAAGAGGTTAGGAAGCGGGTGTTTGGTAGTGATTGTCAAACGAGTTCTCTTGTTCAGTCTCTACGTTTTCATAGGCTTAGATGGTTAGGTCACGTATTAAGGATGCCAGCTAGTCGTCTTCCACACCGAGCACTGTTCGCTGACACTGCGAGAGACTGGTGTAAGGTGCGAGGTGGTCAGATAATGACCTGGCGTAGGAAAATGAAGTCGTTTACCAAGGGGTTGGCCACTGTGGGTCGTGTTCGTCTCCCCGGCTGGGGCCCTCGCGACTCACAGAGTCGGCGGCTGAAAACTCTCGGTGAGATGGCGGCTAATCGAGCTCAGTGGCGTGAATGTTTTCGTTGTTTGGCCGAGTTGTCTATGAAGTGAGTGCATTTAATGACGCGGGCAGTGAAAGCCGTAAGGAAGCTGTCTCGCTGATGACGCTTTACTCTCACTTGCAGCTCGGTTGTTTGTTTGTAAGGTGTAGGCACCTTGATGCTGAATGTTTGAATATGGACGTAGGGATTTTCAGTAGTTAGGTCTTTACCCGTCCCCTTCTTTTTCGTTCACTCTTTCTATATAGGGCTTGCTGTTTCTTCATGGTTGTGTGGCAGTTATTCATTAGTGTGAACCACTAATTTATTGCTGTCTATGATGACATGATGATGATGAAATTCAACTACTAGATAGTCAAGTCCAGCATTTTCCATTGCATATTGGCCTGAACTGCTTCACAGTGGATTAACATATCCAAACTCGTGACAGCGAGACTGACGAGAAATCATTAGGAGAATGATGCTTTTTTATCTACTGGACGAAATTATGTTATTTTGTTGAAAAACGGTAGTTTTAAATGGCCACGGCACAACAAGTGACGCCAGCAGTAATCCTCTACACATTAGTTTGGGATATCTTACGAGGATTTTTATTTGGCAGAAACAAACTGTATAAATCAGTGACTCAAAACCTGCAATAAACTGCTGCAAAATACTGTGTGCCAACCAGACTGTCTGTCTCTACGTTTCTGAGGACCATATTCGTAGAAGTTTCATGCATGCACTTTGGACCAGGGCCTTCTATTAAGCGTCTCACCTTCCTCTTACAGGGACAGCGCCAAGCCTGCTGTCATTGTAACTGAATAAAATTTACGCCCACTTATGTTACTAGCCTTGTATTCTGTGGATGAGCTAGAGAAGTCATCGATATAAATTTTCAGATCTGTCAATTAGGTGCATTCTCAAGAGAATTTCTAAGAATTGCAACGCCGGTTTAGGATTCTTTCGGCTTGATACAACATAAATTACACATGTATAAATATGTATTTCGAAAAATAGTGTTCGATGACTACTCAAAATTTTCAACGACAGTGTGATTACTTACTATTAATTCCGGCATTTTTGATTGCTACAAATTGCGGTCTGAAATCACAGCAGTAAATCTTCTTTCAAACCAATACATGACTAGTACCTGAGAGCTTCGGTCAAACAGCGCGCAGCCAACTTGTTCAAATGAGGTGTTTTTGCTCGCCAGCTAATGGTTGTGTTGATACAGACCATCCTGACTAATATCTCATCACACACTGGTGCTGCTCTTGAGTAGGATCCTTTCATTTCTTGAACTGACAAATTCGGCTGACAGCACTGTTTGGCTGGCCCATCTCAAAGCTCGCGCTAACAACTCACGAAATTGTAACAAGCGTATCCAGATTAAGATTTTTGGCTACGCCTTCGTAGTAAAATTGATTTTCACTTCCTGAAATATAACACTTCGCTTTTCTTCCTGAGTTCTATATGTTTTCTTGCGAAACATTCAAAAAATATGGTGACCCGTAGCTCTTGATTTTACTTGTGTTTAAGATATGGATGTGGCACAGTACAAGCATTCTTTCCCATTGGTTAAAGCCCACACTTCCAGGTAGGTCCAGTGAACATTTGCTATGACTAAGTATATTTATTCATCATACATCGTTTTCCGAGGTAACTGCGACGTTCCATTCACGTTACTGCCATGATTTTCTCCGGTTTTGAAATGCACTGAACATTCTTAACCAACATCCAAGCAGAAAACTTTAAGTAGCACATATCTCAGTGTTATCAGCTGACATTTTCAATGCAATGTGTAGCCCAACAAATGTAACCACCAGAGATACATGTGTTGAATCGCTCAAACATTTCACGGAAGTTTTCTGTTTCACATTTTTGAGACGCATCAAAAACCAAGTAATATTAGTTTCAGTACAGAATAAACAGTCGTACAGTCTGACCCAATGGATTCTACTTTTCTTAATGGCACTTAGTTACATGTTCGAAAGGCATCTTTCATCAGCCAGTTCTTTTAAAATGAAAAAAACAGACAGCAAACTGCCAACTCTTTGCACTGTTAATTGACCTGTTGAACGTCTGAGTTGAGGTTGTCATCTTTGACAGCACGTGTATTGCACAATAAAAGTCCGTTACATCCTGGATGACTGATGTGTTTGGCTACATACAAGGCGTTTAAAATATTAGAGTATAAAGTGTCCCACCAAAATCATCCATCCAACAAGGGACTGTGTTACAAATCGATACCTTGCATACATTAATTCCTCTATTCTTCCTTACTCGCATGCCTGGTCAACATAAATGTCATTGTAACCAACAATTATGTTTACAGAGATACCTGACAATTGGTAAGCAGAAACTGTGCGCATGTATATATGTACACCCATAAAAAAGCCGCAAACTTGTTTGGCCAGGAGACTGAGGGCATGCAAGTTAGGCTAATTGAAATTGGCTAGCTGTATTCCATTTGTTACAGATGCACTGGAAATTAGACGATTCAGATATCGGAACGTTTGTTCAAACACCAGATTAAACACAAGAACAGAAATAGCTCCATTTACAGTGGTTAAGAATGATCACACAATATCTACGGGAAATTTGTTATCCTGCCAAACTTGTGTAGAAGGGGTGGATCAATTTGGAAGGGATGAAATTACAGGCAAATAGTTAAGGGAAATGTTTATGATGTTAAACCCGTTCACGTAGAAAACCGAAGGCGCGAAAAAAAGGAGACCGTGTTTTAAAATTGAAAGGACTTGAAAAATGGCGAAACCCGATCAGATATCTCGGCACACATGAATATTGTCGATTCCAGATTGACATAAACGTCTACGTTAACAGAGGTTTGGTTTATCGGTGAAAGTTCATATTATGTTTATCAACTTATGCTGTACTGCGGATAAAGTTGCATATACAGAACGAAATCTGTATTTCCGTAGAACAGCTTTGTTGCTGAAATAGGCAGACAGCCAAGTCGCCGTCGCTAGGCCCGTTACGATCATTGGTCAAGCTATCAATCCAGCTTGTGCGTCTTACATCAGTTCAGTTCCAGAATCTTGCAGTTTGGCGAGGCAGTCCTAACCAACCGATTGTGGCCATTTCTGTGTGTTCGGAAACAATTATTGATTAACTTGACCTTTCTTCAGAGTTAGTGACTTTTGTTGACCCTTCGATTGATGCTCTTCTCCTTCCTGTTATCTGTGAAAGAAGATTCGTTTTATTTCATATTCCACATTAATGAGTTAACGTGAATTTTCTGTGTGTATTATTTTGTTTTGTTTCTATTCATTTTGAAACGATTAGTAATTCTCTTTTTCATGCAGTAAAGCGGGACAAATGATTGCAAACATTACGTCGGTCATATCGAATATAATTGCCTAATATAAGCACTTTCCGCAAATCCCAACTTAATTTCTTTCGTTGAATGACATTTTGTTTTCACAAAATGTGATCGACTTATATATAGGGGGGAATGATGTGAGCCCTACTTTGTACGAATCATCAACGTGTGCATGTATCGCGCATGATGTTGGGTCCTTATTAGAACCCGTTTGCAGTTTAAATTACCATGTATTTTTGATTCTAAAAATACGTTCGATTGTCCTCTCCATACAGTAACGTCTAAGGATGTATCGTTTACTTGACATGGAAAACTTGTCATGTGATACTGGTAATGTACTCACAACTGATTTCAACAGAAAGCTGAGTAACGGGTTGCAAAATAAATGACGTTTCACCATTCCGTCCGCTAAATTTTCAGAAATATAATCTTTCACACCTGACGTCATCTCTCCTCACGTTAATCAGTGTACCTTATTTTTACCTCAGAATGCAATCTTCAGGTTAGTTCTTATCGCATTTCAAAAAACCTGAGTAAACTTCTGATCGCGTTCTTTGTCAGAACAACGTGCGTAGGTATTTCACAAATGGTGCTATATACATTAGTGACCCTTCCGTGGTCAATAAGTGAACAATATTGGTTTGGCGCGGCTGTTCTTTTTTCCATTCTTCGGGAGCCGGGCGGATTTCAATAGCCAAGATGTGCTTCCCGCATGGTTGTGAGGTGTTTTTACTCTCAGAAAAGAAACGAATGCTTGTGAATAGTTGTAGCCCAGCCAGTGTCCGCTGCTAATCTCACCAATCATTCAACCCCAAACTTTAACCTCCATTGTTTCAACTCCTTAGAAAAACTAGTGCTTACCGGTCGTAAACTGGTTGCTCTACCAAACGTTTTTCCCATTATTCCAAAAGTTTAAACGTCTCGTGAACCGTGTCTAAACTTTTCTGATGAAGAATTAAGCGCCAACAAACTGGTTGTCGGTATCTAGCAATTAACCGAACCTGCTTGTCATCACGCTGAGATAATAATTCAGCTCGCTTCAGTTTGGTTTAATATATCTCATTCTGTTAATCCAGATGAGACGTGGTCCTGCTGGACACATCGTTTTAAATTATGTTGATACTTATCTTGGCAGATTTAGTTTCTCACATGCAAGAAATATCAACCTGTGAGTAGGGTGGTTCATACTTCGGTTAGTGGTGGGGTTAGCCGGAATCTATCGAATGGTCGCCATTCTTACCATTTAATGACCTACTGAACTCCACGTGGTCGATGGATCCAATAATCCTCACTTTATAACGGCAAACATTATACTGACCTGAATGTTTATTGTTCAGACTAGAAAACATCCATCTATTGAAAAAAATATGAATTTAGCGCGCAGAGTTAAGTCGATAAATAACGGCAGTTGTGCAACGTTTTGTTTCGTTAGGGCTTTCCTTCTCTTAACTTGAGCTGGATGACAAATAACTCAAATGCACACGACTCACTACACCTTTTCAAAACTGAGAATAGTGAATGAACTCCACCGCACTATCGCTTGGTCTTTGCTAGTCTGATTTTATTTTGGAACTAGACTAATCAACTCTGATGTTTGTTGAAGGAACCTTGAGGCTTCACATCTAAAATCCATTATTTTATTCGTTTAGACTTAACTGATGCCCATAGGATACGCTACCCTGATGACAAGAGGCGTGAATCACGTTAAGCCTGTCGCTTTTGTGAAGCACAACCAAAAGCCAAACTCCAACTTCTCGAATATGCGTGTAATATTATGAAAGAATTATGTATTCGTAAACCTGTATATAAAGGAAGGTCTGACTTTTTCCCATTTGTTGCATTTGTTGATATAGAATGATGCAATCTTGAGCAAGCCAGGTCTAAAACTTATACACTGATCACATGTGCACTGATAAACCCTAAACTTCTATTGAAGATTTGAAACAAAACATGGATAAAGTAGTTAAAGTTTGACATTTTTCACTCTGTCTAAAAGTCAGAAGGACAAACTAATTTTCAGCAGTTATTGTACATTATAGTGAAATCATTTTAAACCAGATAAATTACAGTTTAGGCAAGTGTAGCGTTGCTTTCGAAACATTAAACTGTTCTCATGTGAGCCATTTTTGAGGTCATAAAAACGAAAACGTTTTTTTATCATACTGGCTTTCTTTTCACAGAGGAATTGTGCATGCCACTTTTATTTCGAAAATAGTTTTAATGATGAGTTCTGGATTATGCGTAGTAGTTCAAGCAATCGGCTTCTTTCATTGGGACCAAATTGTAAACCAAATCAGCAAATCAGTAATAACTCACGACAGACGAAATATAATTTAACCGTCTAAGATTGAGTACTGATGGGAAAATTATGACAGCATAGACACTTCCTCTGGTGAAACAACCAGCCGAATGTAGTTATCGATGCCACACTCTAACTATAACTCTCCTGAGGAAGACCACCCGAGGTGGTTGAAACGTAGAGTATTACAAATTGCTCGTAACGTTGTGTTATTCCCAATCTGTACATCTATTATTTGGAAAGTTCAAAAGATTACCTTATTGTGGTCCACTTAGCTAATACAAGCATACTGCTTACTGACCATTCAAGGATACACGTTGAATCACAGTGTGATGGTGTGTACTTTTTAGTTTTACTATGTAGAGGCAAGCACTACTTATTTAACAGAGAACCAATGTGGTTCCAACTAACACATTAGACTCAGAAACTTGAATGCGTGGTTTCTTAGTTACACGGGCACGTATCTGTATATGGTTACAGCCATCACAAGCTGGATACGCAGTCGACAGAAATTTTTCGATCTAAAAATACGTACATCTCAGGTTAAAAAGTTTATTTTAATAAGGCCTGGGGATTATCGGCCGTACTGATTAATTTTCTTTGTGTGGAAATATTTCACTCTGTAAGGTTGATGAATATTTGTTCGGTTTTGTTTTTCTTTTCTACTAAAATTGCGCTGACATCCAGTTTTAATTACCCAACAAAATTCGTTTACATAAGCGTGAAATAAACTCAATCCGATCTGAAATGTACCATGTCTAAGCGCATTAAAAGTACGACAAAGTGAAGCTTTGCGGGCTTAATACGGTCTTACCAGTAAATACGAGAAATACTGTGTACGATTTTACCATCATTACAATCTGTAACTCGAGGATAAAGTGCTCATCACCTAATGAACCTAGAACATTTTACACTAACATTGATGTTACATTTAAGCCTGAGGTTTAAACGTGAATCATAAGCAATCGCTAGCTCCGTAGACTTTCCCAACATATCGACCTGACCGAACCCTAAGGGAGAAATTTCACTGCTTCAGTTACAAATAAGGCGGTATTCAAGACGGGTTAGGCGTATGTAAATAAACAAATCGGAAGAAAAAGTGGCCTAAGTCAAGTGAGTATATACAAGAGCAAATTTTAGGTTCTAATCGCCAATTACAACAGACCATGGAAATGCGAAAAGTGAGAAGGAAATGCAATCGATACAGTCAACAATTTTTGATAGCCAAGTGACTGAGGAAGTTGCATTCCGGTTCATGCAAATTACGGCCTCACTACGATTATCTGTCACATAAACTGTCTCAAGTAAGCAGGATCTACTTTTATACAGCACCGGTAAATAGTTGGTCATCACAGTTGATTGACAATCCCAGCAATAAAAGAACATTGGTTGACGGTGGCTTCCAGCCTTTAGCTTGAGATATCTTGTATATTTTGATCCCATCTCATTGGGTAAGTTTAAGAAGCCAACCCACATAGATTGCAAAGTGGGCACAAGAAACGATGCAAAATTTGTTTCATCATGCCTGGGACCAAAGCGTGAGCAGCATGCTACAAATATATGCTACTCATATATAAGTGGCTCAAAACTGGTATAACATTCAGATTGTTTCAGGTCATAACGGCAGTACGGGTCGAAAAGAGGGAGTAATATAGACAAAGTTAGAAAATTCCTGCAAATAAATCTAGATTAAAAGTGCTCACTAAGTAGCACGTTTTAACTAAAAATGACAGTAAGTAGAGCAGACAGTCAGTCGCATTCATTATGTCTTGCAAAGAATGAAACCATCTGATGTATCCTGATTTGAGAAAAATCTGTGAAAGTAAATACGAACAGCAACAACTTGTCTTTATTAAGCCAACAGAAAGTTGATCACTACCTGTCTTGGTTTGGACAGATTTGGCTTCAGTCGATACGTTCGTACGTCTTCTGCTGAGTAGGCAACTTGTTCAGGATTCATATATAAAGGATTCTGAGGGCGATGTTCGGAAATAGTAAGTTACGAAGTCGTTTTACTGATGCGATTGGGTTGGGAAAACCTGACGTTCTTCGTGGTCCACAGTTGGATTTTCTAAGCTTTACTTGGATGTTGGTCACTCCGTTACGAATATTGTTAATATTATTGTTTTTTGTGTTGGTCAAATCTCTTATAGACAAACTAAGTGAATCGCTGAAACTGGGACCCTTCGTAACTTTATCAATAGATAAGGCTAAACAGTAAAAGGTGTCTATTATTCAGTCAAGAATAAGTACATCTCCTCAGCTCTGTTCGGTCATCCAGGGAACGACTATCGCGAGCTTGTATTATTCTAGCTTGCGCTTCTCTCAATGTGATCGCAGTTAGTGAGCTTGGATCCAACAAGTTGCAACAGCAGACCTCGTGCATCCAAACGTAGATGATAAAAAAGAGTATGCTGATATTCGCTTCAGCTGTTTGATTAGAAGGGTTCAGCTGTTTGCTCACTACTTTCAAAATTGCCATGAATAATTTGTGCTCAAGTGGTATGCATTTGTATGTATCCAGCTCTGAAAGAGTCCACAATATAGACCATCTGACTTTGATTATGAAAAGCATGGCTTTCATCTGAAACAACGGAAAACCGTGCGAAGCAGAAAGTAACCAAGACCACCGTGATTCATTGGCGCAATCAGACACGAAGAGTAAAACAGCCCCAAAGAATATTATTGCTCCTTTTGACTGATTCAGATTTCACAAGCGTACCTTTCAAAGACGATATACCACAGCTGATGTAAGTCAAAAATGACAGCCTACTGTAACTCGTACATAATCTGCAGCTTAACTGCGATTGCTGCTTCCACCGAGGAGTGTCGCACAGCTTATTTACTCCCGAAATGCAATCTCTCCGCTTATTCGCAGTTGCGGTGGTCTGTTTTGGTAGAACAGACCAGTGACTAGGAAAGAGAATGACTGAACATACGTCCAATTGATTCACGCACGCAATGACGCAACAGACAATCACAACAGAGAGGTAGAGACGAAATCCGGCCTCATCCATTGTAAAGCCCATAATGAAAATAGGTCGCGTTGTTGACCCCACCAATTCGTTTCGAGTACTACTGTGTAATCGGAATCCGAAGTTGTTTACTTTCTCTAAGGCAGTGGTAATCAGTACTCGCTGTCCGGTCCTGTGTATATAAAAACGGTTGACTCACGCAGTTTGTATGACCTGGAACAGATGACAATCCTTGTTTCATGTAAACCTTATCGTTAGTTGAGTCCACTGTTGTTGCCATCAACATGTCCCATACATTCTAATGTTTTACGTTCGTGACTGAAAAGAGTAAATGAAATACTGACATCTCTCGATGTAAGTCTTCTATCGTTATTGATGACCCAGATCAAGGGGACTCAGTGTTTTAAAATAAGATAGGGGTTTGGAACCTCCTGCGCTAGGGCGGTCCTAAATGTTTGCTCGTAGTTGAATGAGTGTAAAGACGGTAAAGATTTATAATTAAATCTGCAGTTGCATTTCGTCAACATGTTTTTACTTAACTTCTATACAGGTTCATTTAGGAGCGATCAAAAGTAATTGAGAATATACAACACAAAATGTACTGCCGGCCCGGAACACGATCCCAGTTTCTTTCAGTTTTGAGAAATGGAGAACTGAGCCAAGCATACTGGGAGAGACAAGAAGTTTGCACAAGACCTTTCATGGTACCAGAAATTTAAAATTTTGGGTTATTTCAAATTTAATTGTAGGGAGCTATGATGGCCGTATCGAAGCTGTGTTATGTTAATGTGCGGTAGATCGAACAGCTCCAACTCACAGTCACTTCCATCTGTTGTTGTCTATCACTCTCTAGCCTTGTTTCTCTTCTGCTACTCTTGAGCTATCCACTACTTCCCCGTTTTTGATACAGTACGCTTGGTATATGGCTGAATCTCATTCGTTATTAAATCTCGAGTGACCAAAATGTTCCGACAAAACCACTCACAGTTCACTTCTTTGTTTATAGTGGTTGCTACGGTCCGACTACGCTTGCGGATCACTTAGACATACTGGATGCTATTGAGATCAATATTTGTCAAAAACTCTGGGGATCACACGGGAATGTGATGTTCTCTCCATATTTTTTTCAAATTATCAAATTATTGGTAAGTTGTGACTGTTTGTGTTGTCTAGGTTGGTGACTGGTATCCATATTCAGCCAATTTTGATTTTTTTTTTAACTTTGGTGAATTTTGCTGAAAACAGGAAATGAATTTTCCGAAGCTTCCGTGCTGCGCAATTTTTTTCGGGTTGCTATGGCGACGTGAACGACATTTGGGCTTGCGATAAAGATTTTGACGACAGATGAATAAACTGTCCATCCAGATTTAAGAAAAATGATGTTAATTGAAAGCAAGTAAAATGAAGCACCAAAGGATTATGTCAGATCCGCTTTTTTGCGCTGAAGAATTATATCAGAATCTCATGCACTTGATCAGACGGATGGATTATATTGTACTCAAAGATAATTCGGAGCCTCAAGTGAATCCAACCAAGTGGGTGTATTTTTACTACCGCAGTTTTATTTGGTTTTTAGTAATGTCGAAAGTAATATTTTTTCGGCTGAACCTATTAAACGAAATCACAGGAATATTGACCTTTGGAAAACCAGGATTTGTAAAATGGAATATTTTAAAGTTCTGTGACAAGGTTGTGCTTGAGATGAAGACGAGTGTCAAGCTTACTGGAAGTCACTCTTAGATGTTTAGCAAAGAAACGAAGTGTATTAAGTTACAAACGAGAAGAGAGCCTATAGTGTTTGCACATTTGTTTCGAACAGTAAAACATCTCTTAACGTCCCAGTGACTAAGTCGAAATGACTGTTACGGTTGTGGGGACATAAGTTGAGGTTCTTTAGCACGTACGTGCTCTAAACTGACGCTTCCCAGGTGTACGCAAAAATTACCAGGCAAGAACCAACAATCCGAATAATTAAAGGAGACAGAAAAAATATCACACGACAATTATAACCAGTGCTAAGTGACACCGATACGCGCAAGCATCTAGGGGAAGTAAGGATCCGACTGTCGAGCACAAGAGCAATACGGAAGTGTATGGTGCCATTAGCGTGCGTAGGCCGACAAGCCCGCACACAAACAAATGTGTTTGCATACAGCAAGCAGACGACAGACAAACACGCTTACGATCCTATGTGCAATATGAACCAGGATTTTAGGACGGATTTTACGCGTCGCACAGTAGGCAGTCGGGGACTATATCCAGGTCACCAGTGTTCAACATCCAGAGGCCCAAGTTTTGACAAATAGGCATGCTTGTAATGGATGCTCAACCTGGATTGCTGTTCCAAAGTTCTGCATGAGCAGAGTCCAGCTTTTATTGCACGAAAACCTGCTGAGGATTGATTTACGTATATGCTACATATATACAACATCCCAGTCACTTCTATAGACTGAAATAGATCAAATATCTCTTGCTTAGACTTGGATCCAATCGAGCTGAAGTTAAACTTAACTAGAGAGCCCAAAGTGAGAGAGTGCTACTATTCCTAGATAGACAGTTCACCGGGCTATTGCATGGCAGGACAGGAGACGGCATGTAGAGGAAATCCACGTAAACAGCCCCCTAGGCTCGCACAAAAACTTCTGTCGTGTGCAATATGAGAACCCCAGCGTAAACACCTATTATCAAACAGGGATACCATGTACGAACGCCAACTTACTGATAAGGTTAATCAGAATGACCAGCAGTCTGCAACCTACTGAATACCCTTCCCATGGTATCAGCTATTTCCTCACAAGTACAAATGGAATCAGTACCAAAGAAGACATGTACTTAGAAATCTTGCGTTAAAATTAATCGTCTAGCGGCCACCCTTGCCAGTCTCCTCGGTTTCAAACAAGCCGCCCAAGTCCGTCACATTCCGATGTTTATAATGGCACTGGTCTGGCTGAAGCAACAATTGCATCAAGTGGACAAACCAACAACTAGCCGCGCTTTCCTAGGTAGCGAGGAACACCCGGAATACACACACAGGCTGACAGACGACATCATCAGCGGAAAAGCACACGAATCTAAAGAGTAACTAATCCAAATTTAAGGCATAGCCCTTTGATTCTTCAGGAAAAATAGAACGGGAATTCTAGTATTCCAAGGCTTTGGCTGTTAAAGGTAACAATTCCTTCTTACTGTTGATATATTTTTACGTCGACTTTGTGAATACCTCGGTAGTCACTATTTCCATTTTTTGCACCTGGTATTTGTAGGTTTAATTCCTCAATCCATGACTTTCTCTCTGCGAAAAGTTGTTTCCGTGTTTTCAATTTGTTACATACCCATGTGTGACCAGAATGCACAAACTTTTCCTCTCCAATATGTCAGAAGATCGGATTCTTCTCATTTCTCTCAAACTATAGTCACTTTTACGTTACAAACCAAGTTTCCGTGACCAGCAGGTGTCATACAGACGCTTACCTGTGAATTTTGTAAAATGGT
The DNA here is from genome assembly GCA_008508345.1 of Paragonimus westermani. NCBI lineage: Eukaryota > Metazoa > Platyhelminthes > Trematoda > Plagiorchiida > Troglotrematidae > Paragonimus > Paragonimus westermani. The sequence goes on from QNGE01000101.1 coordinate 287,137, forward strand.
TGAACATTTTTACCTACTGCACGTTTCTTGACCATCCTCACTTCACTCAACAAATTTTCGTTTAGACTAATCAATGTGACTACTATGTGAACGTCATTACGTTTGTGGTTGCTAATCATACGTCGAAAATCCACCCATCGGTTTCATGAACTTTTCTTGACCGGCTTCTAAATTGAGGTTGTCACTTTCCTAGAGATGAGCCATGCAAAGCTTAGGAATCAAAGTGAAGAAATGTGTTGTAGTCGCCTTTCCATTATATATTTGAAAGAGTTTCGATAAATTTATAACTGGATTCAGTTATTAAGGCAATAGACTGAAACAGAAGAAATAGTCTCACCAATATTTAACGAAGCCTAGTTTGAGGCACACATGAACTGTGAATGCGACGGACCATAATGCACTCTTGCACCGTATATGAGATTGAGTATATGTAAATCGTGGTTGCTATCACGACCGTGACCTCCTTTGGGAATGGCGATAGGCTGCCTTAAACTCTCCAATCATCCTTGGTCGAGTAGAACGTATTCATTATCTTCCAACCATTTTCTGACCTGATTTTCCAGTCAACCTAGAATGAAAGGGCTTGTCATATCATATGAAAGTAGACTGAACAAGGCACGTGACGAATATCTACCAATTAACTTGAGACGCATTACTTATCTGCGTCTAAAAGCAGCCCATCGATCATACTTCAACTCTTTGGCCAACGCAAAAATTTATCCAAGTTTACAAGTTGTATCTAGCATAATTAGGACAAGCAATCTCACCACACATCAAATAAAGTGTCTGCTACAAAAATGTCGCTCAGAAACGTGTCAAATATTGAATGGGGCCACTGCGTGCTCAATTCACTGCGCCTAATTCAACTTCTTAGTTTTCGTTTATGTCAAGTGTTGTTCGGTGTAACGCATATCACGCACATGCTACTTACTATTTTATACCTGCGGAAAGTTGATAGAGAATTTATAAGATTTTATTGTCTTCCGAAATAGCTATGACAATGAAGCGATCCTACCAAACAAAGCACGATTGAAACCAAGAATGTTGAACAACGTTCGACACATCATCCTAAGTTTGAGCCAAATAACGTGAATCTTTGAGTAAATTTCGATGTACCGCTCTCTAGACATTGCAGATAGTCTCCTTCAGAGGCGTTTCAAAGCAATGTATTAAGGAGTTTAGTTAAGGATTGTATTATGACAGATTACCATCAACGTCGAAACTTAGAATAAGAAAGGTGACTGTTCGTCACCCCCGTAGCTCATCTAACAAACCTGACATTGAAATTTTGCGTTGAGATATTCGTAAACAGACGACTCACAAGACTAACGGTGCAATTAACTATCGGACATTTTCGGCAGCTAAACGGGTAAAGGGTATAACTGATGGTGTTTGTTAGTAATGGTGTATTTTAATAAGTTATATGTCAGTTTCCGTCAAATCTAGCAGCTTGCTGGACACAGTGGTAAGTTTATTAGACACATCTGGACACCGACTGCTTGAGTAAGCATTTGCATAGTTGAGTGGTCAGATAGGATGTGAAAAAAAATTCATTATGATCTACTTCGGTTTAGTTACTACTAAAATCGCTAAATTCAAGCTTGATCACGTCAGCAGAACGTTGGGACTGCAACAGGAAATCATTCTGAACAGATGAATAACATTTCAACTTTCCTGTCATCCATTGAGTAAAGAGACAGTTGCAAACGAGCGGTGTCTCAGTGACCAGTGGATCCACGTGCTACAACGGCCCCACAGATATCTCGTTAATGTGTTGATGGTTGAGAATTTCATAAGTTTGTGTTTTTCTCCACGACGATGCCGAGCGCATATTGCTCGGACAGAAAGACGCATTTGGTATTTAACAGCCAATTAGATTAAGAACTGAGAAAGCAAGTTGGCATTTGTGTTCACCTTCCTACAGCTGCAGAACTAATTTGTTATTTTAACGAAACACTCAGGCATGGCAACCGCGCTTTTCTTGAAGCTAAGTCAGTTTGTTTGGCTGCTGAACAGTTAGAGTTGTCCTTGATTTTTCATCAAATTATGATAAAAACCAAAATATACACCACTTATTCAGCGCTGGATTCTGATGCATGTCGACGAAAACCGACATGGACTTGTAGATCTTCTTAAAACAGTGAACGCAATAAAGGTGAGATATGTCGGATAATTAGACATTTGACTGGAGAACTTTAGTACATTTGTTTGATATTGTATCAGAGTTAATAGATCTCCAGTTTTCGGTAAGTTGACGTTATGTAAATGTAATTAAGTGAGCGAAAGCCTTAAACAAGACGCATGCATAACCTTAGAATGATTGGGACAGAAGTCTATGTGCGATGAGCGTTAAAAGGCAATTGTAATGGTAGTTCACCAGACGAAGTTCTCTGCGGTTCCTTTGTTACAGAGAGGTACAGATACTTGCGTGCTAACCTTAAAATCAGTGACCTTCTGTCCTGTAACACAACAGCTTTTCTCCAGTAATGCACCACGTTCCAACAGCTGAACTAGAAACTAGTGTGAAACCTTGAAAAAGGTACGTTACGTGGAAGAGTAACATCTTAAAAACTGTCTACCAGAACCAGAGTTTTAATTAAAATTTTCAGCTTAGTAATGTACTTCTGGAGTTTTCTTGCAGAGAATTGGGTGCGGCAAGGATCATTCTATCGAGGATGACCAATGGCCCAGAGTTGGACATAATCTTCATTAGTCTAATAAATATTGCAACGATTCTGGTGTACTCTTTTGTCATTCAAACAGATGTCGTCAGTTCGAAATGGTCTGGTTATTATTTTTTGTGACACGGTCGAGGATAGTATGAATTTTTGATGAAGCCGCCCTATTTTCTGGATTATAAGTACATAGATAAGTTTGTTCAAATCAACACCATCACCAAATCCTTCCTACCGTCAACATAAGTCTAGAAAAACCGACTGATTCTGGAGGCTGACAATTGTTATCCCTCAAAAGTGGCGGTATTCTACGCAAAATGACCTTGTATGACTTCAGTGCTTGTTGGATTGTTAAAAAATTTCCATTCATTATTATCTTTATCTGCGGTCTACGGTGAATTTGAGAACTGCAGTGAAAAGAGTATTATTTCTATCTGATGAACACATCATTTTTAGGGGAGAACGTGTAGTTGTGGTTCACTGATCAGTTATACCTAACGAGTAGCAACAGGCACGAAAACGCATCGCGTGCTTCGAGTAAATTTTGACTAATAACCAGTTGTTGTGCTTTTCTTATATTCCAAGCCTAACTGGTATGCCATAAAAAATGATAATCAAAAATAATATAAACGCTGTATTTGGTGTTCGTTAGCTTTCATGACCGAAAAATAAACTGATTATCGAAGTGGTATAGCAACCTCCTAACTAGTGTAAGCGCCCAATTGGAAAAGGCAGATCGCACCAACTAGGTATTGTTGTATGGTGGTACTTGACATAGTATCTATCCTGAATTCCCGAACATGTTTATCGTCATTTCATATTAAGTGGCGCTGGAATTGTGAAAATAAATTGCTCACAGTTGACAGAAATACAGCCGTTCTTGAAAACTTGATTTTCATCCAGTTGCTTCATCATAATTGGTTTTCAACCTAATAGTCCCAAGCTTCCTGCCGTGTCCATGGTAGGAGAGACAATAATCTGAAATCGCAGACCGTAACTGTGCTCTCAGATAACATTTTCTAGAGTTTTACGCTTATCTTGTACCTCGATAAAACGGTTTACTAATGATAGAGCTAGACAGAACGTGTACTAGCTCTACCGTTCATACTTGTTTGGCATGTTGAATTGTTGTTTTATCTTATAGCCCCGTAATCGGTGTGATACATTATTATATCTGATATATAACCATGTCTGGCCAGATTATGAGTAACTAGAAGAGGACTCTTCACCAATGTTGTCTATACTGCCGGGTGCAAAAGTGCCTATCCGGAGGGACGTGATTAGCTGCTGGTACTAGCCTTCCTAACACCTTCCCTCGCAGATCTTTTTTGACCAAAATGCGTTACGTTGACTCCAGTAGAACGCATACAAACCTTATCACGTGATCCATGTTTCGTATTCATGATCAAATATTACCACGGTTACAAGGAATTGGGTGATTAATCACTGCATTGGTCGGTTGTGCGCACCCATAACACAGAGCTGGTGATCGATGGTGCAAGATGCCGGTTCGTCACTAACAGCTAGTTCAAGTGAGAAAGTGGGTTATTTGTTATGTAAACGAAGTTGGTATATATTAGATAGTCTTGATACAAATGAACTATAAGTTAAATAAACGAATGTGTGCAACAAGTGACGCCCTGAAAGATTCTTCAGCAATGACAAAGTGCCAGTCATAGAGATGAAGTCGCAGTTGCACCATTAAAATTGTGTCGCACTCCTTTTTCTAATGCGGATCACACTGGTATTTTATTTCAAGACCTCTAATGAAACGATATAAGCTTTTCTTGAAAATATTCCCACTGAAACGTTACAGGAAATAAGTATTAAAAAATGAGGAACCTAACATAGCTGACTGGCCAATTTATCACTTTAAACTAATCAACTTTAATTTTTCTCTATTGCATTTTTAAAGAATGTGGTGATTAACTTTGTAAAAGGTATTTCAAGTTCTATGTTAAACTAGTGGATTATCTTTGCTGACTAAGAATTTACTCGACTTTATACTGGTGATCAGATATTCTTGTGTAACCGAAGTATTCTTGCGAATGTTTAAGAAGATAGTTATGTCTGAATGTGATAAGAGTGGTCGAAAAACTAAAACTATTGATGTCAAGCTCAGATGGGCGCTTGACGAAAGTTGAAACACTATTAAATTCATTTTAAAAGAAGAGTGTTTAGTTAGACGAAACCGACTGCCGGATTAGTGGCTATACTTGTAGTGATAAAATATCGTCAGTACAATTTCTGTAGGCTTTTCACAAGTACACCTAATGATTTAACCCATGTTTCCTCTTAACATTGTACATGACAGTTCAGTTAAACCTTGCTTCGCAGATGAGGTTCAAGACATTTTTTCTCAAATTGTTTACAATTGCCACTAAAACAATTCGAATGAACTTGAATGGTGGAAGTGTCAATGGGCTGTAGTTTCCACAGAGCTTATGGCTTCTTTGCTTTGGTTTAATGCCACATAAGTAAAAAAATAAGTCGAAAACCAAAAACATCTTACGAACGCAAACTTAGCGAAGAACTGTGGACGTTTTCTTGAAATGAAGGGTGTACTTTTACTGATTTACCGATGATTCCCGAAGAATCTTGGTTTCGAGTTACATGTGTTAGACAAATTGAAAATGAGACATAAGTCTGCTCCATATATTTCTGCAAAACAACTTATTTGATAAAAAATAATTTGTAAAAATATTGTAAGTTACAAACATAGTATTTCTTACAATATACTGTTCGAAGTCCCTCGAATTCGTTGGAAAGTTCCAACGAGGATTCGTGTTTATGTCTGACTGTGATCTTGCTGATTTACCATATTTTTGGACTGTAACTAATTAACAGTTCAAATCTGAACCATCCTACTGCTTTCTTCAGCTGTACTCACTAGTTACACATCAAGCAATCACTGTGCAGATGGGGTACTGTGTTTGTGTATAACTGAAAGCTTTTATGGGTATGTAAAAACCAAACCACTCATAACCCCTGTAAAATAAAGTCATGTGTGAAAACAAAACAGCAACTACTGTAATACATTGGCTTGGTTGATTCAGTTCAATCCGATCTCTATGTTACTGTTTAATAATGTCAATTATCACGGATTTGGATGCATTATTGAGATAAACGAATGTGCTCGTTTGTGCAGTCTAAATAAAATAACCATTCGTTCAGTCCATCCGTTATGTACCAATTTAGGCATAAGTGCTATGTCTGGCCCTTCGCGTATAAATGTTAGGCCAGGTAATTTGGATAGATTGCATATAACCCAAATCTACTAAAACATTCCTCTACCAGTAAATGGATCAGGCACCGGCAAACAGAGACATTGAATTGCCCAGGGTATTTTATTACAGTAAACTGATGTTTCTGTTTCATCAAGATATTCATTTGATAGATGTACATTGTGATACGTCTCTCCGTGCGATTACCGCTGTTACTGAGTTAGAAAACGTACGAAAACGTTCAAACATTCATGGGTAACTTGCCTTGGGGCCTGAAACATTGGTCAACTTTATCGAAGGTCGCCAACGATTTCTGCAGCTGATTAATCTTCGTGAAGAATAGGAGCATTGTTCTTTATGAGCTAACTCTACAGTAATTCCCGTTCTTTTTCGATTGCTCACTTTTTCTGAACAAGCTCATTAGTGAAAACTGGCTACTTTGCGACCTTCTTCAATCTATCTGCACTGACTTGGCACAAACAAAGCTTTTACCGCTTTTTAAATTAAACTTATCTCTTTGTGGGTGATGCATTTTACACTGAGCATCCTGATGGAGCGTGATACCAGTGGGCTAATTATTGTATTGTCTTACGAAACAAATGACACTACCCGACATATTATATTCAATGATAACATGCCAGTGAAAGTGTGAATGAAACATGTTAACATCAGTATGTTATGTTCAATTAATGGGGTTTCGCACTTTATGGGTCCTTATCTTATCGAGCCTAAGTACATCTCCTTGTAATTGGTTCACTCCGTTCGGTATTGTTTCAGTTTCGGTGCTCTTTTCTATATTCATTGCACGTTGGACGCCGGGCTCTCTCGATTGCTGAACTATTGAATTTGATGTTGAATACACTCTCGAAAATAGCCATAAGTTGCATTGCTTTTTCACCAATTTCAACGAAATGATAAACCAGCCTCCTACCAAACTTTACACTGATCCTTGTGTGCAAAGCTATGGGTTAAGTTAACATTGCTAACAATTTGTTCCTCGTTAACTGAGTCAATGACCAATGGACATTTACGACAGAATATTAATGAAGTTGCAATTTGCTTAACATTCCGGTGGTACGATTGAACAGAGTCTAATTCGGATTGATGTTTTGTGTTGACTACCGTCGGAGGGGTTCCAAATAACGTTAATATCATTCCAGGAGGTTTGTCCTGAAACCAACACTCCAAAGCTGGTTTCGTTTCAGTTTACACTGACCAGGTAGAAGTAGTCCAAATGAAGGAACAAACTGGCTGAGTTCACTGTATCTAACTCAGGAAAGCAGTGCATCAACACAGTATTGTGAAGAAAGAAGTATTGGCCACATAAAGAATTCACAAAGACGGTCCAAAAGTTGATTTCAGGTGTTTACAACTTTACAGGGAGAGCAACCTATGAAGACCAGAGAAAAAAAGTTAACGGAATAGAAAACATGGGCACAGCGGAGATCTGGAGATGTAGACATCATCTCAATCACTGAACTGTATGTGTTAGGGCTTGAAATTACTCTTTGTTAATAATGTTACTAAACAGACTTCTCCCATTGGAACGGTCTAGAGGATAAATAGGTTGCTCCATGTGCTGTCGTACTGTCTCACGGTTAATCTCCCAAAACAGACTTTCGCATGTGGGACAATTTTACTGTGAGCTATTCTCGATCAGTTTGTTCCTCTGTCGTTTGATTTTTCACGAACTGAGGTATACCAGTTCAAACTGCCAAAATATAATCATTTGACATCTGTTAACGATCGCAAAGCTAAAAAAACTGAAATTCGCACAACCTTCAAAAAGTGGAAATATGGTTACAGGAAAGGGAGCTGAGGTCACCTACGCGAACCATTCCTGAGCAATCAAACAACGTAGCAAACCCTGTCCCACATTTTGTTTACTATCAAAGGAAAACAAAACTAACCAATCTGATAAAGTGTACAGGCTCACACTTTTTTCCCGACTGGTGTTTCTATTATTAAGTTGTCATGGTGAACGGCAACCTTGTCACCAACTGTCAGCCAGCTTGAACAGTAGCCTGACCGACTGTGTCAAAAGTAGTCCGGTACATTGGCAAGTGAGCTCGGAAGGTGGAACGCAGGGACTCGAATCTCGAATATGTTAAAGTGGCACCAACAGTGTAACGCAACGCAGCAGTGAAAAGTTTCCAGTTTGACCCTAAACCTCTTTAACAGTGGAGTTTTGTGTTAACATCTCAAGCTGGATATTAATTTTCCTCTTTCACATGAACTTTCTGAAATTCAGCTAATCTCTGTATTATTCTCTATGTTTGATGACTGTCTAAACTTGTAACCGAATATCTCACTACAGTTCGGCTGTACGCTAAATAAAAAACTTCGTTAGTGACTGACCGGAGATGGTAGAAGGTTTGTGCGAACTGTTTTTAGGCACACACACACAGCGGTTGTGGTGTGTAATGGCAATCACCTCGGCTTTCAGTAACAATCAAACACTGACAGCTCTGGAGTAGGCTTGATGAACCTTGTAGATGACACGGAAAGCTTTGTATGGACTTAGTTGGTGACCACTGTCAATTAACTAAGGGCCAATAGCACTGGAAGTGAGTTTTGTATTGTCCTTCTAAAGTTCACATGGACGGAGTGCCGTCAAGGTTGACCATGCGCAATTGGGGGTATCATGCTTTAGCTCAAGCGCTAGTGGAGATATAACCGATCAAATCATGACTGACTCCTCTTAGTCCAAAGTACACCCTTGATTTTGTAGACTTAATCGATTCAGCGAACACAGGGCACGATAGCAAGTTGTCAATGGATGTGATATCTCTACTTACTACTGTACCATTGCAAGATACTAGTAAATGTGGTTAAAAATCCCCAAAGTACTCATCAGAAAAATGGTGTAGCGAACAAGGTCGTTTTCGGTTATTCATCATCAGGCCAAATACATAACATTTATATGAAACAGAGTTGTCATGGGAAAGCGAACAAAACAAATAGCAAGTTCAAGTGAGGTCAGACACGTCATAGGCACACACGGAGACGACGTTTTGATACAATTACGTCACCATTATGACGTAACTGGAACCATGGTGTTTTGATCAGTCGTGGTGTGGATGTTTGGCCATGGCAACCTCAACGCCTGAACAAAGCGCTTTTGTGCGCACAACGGTGGATTATTCAATCGAATTCCGATTGCTTCAGCCGTTGCCAAAATTCGGCATCTGACAGCTTTTGAGTGAATGCCTTTGACTCGGTAAATCAGACGAAACGAGGAGGCCAGGTTGACAGTATGATTGGTATCAACGAGGTGTGCAACAATTGCGCTGGTAATCGTCTTGGTGACTCCGCTATTGATCCAGGCTGGATGATGCTCACGGATACGTTCGGATAAGCGCCTGGTCGTGCGACCCACGTAACTAGTTCCACAGGAACAAGTAAATGAGTATACACAAAAGGAAGTCGCAGAAGCGGGCACTTTATCCTTTAACCGTAAACACAGGGCTGGAGTAGAGGTGAAACAAACACGTAGGTTGGCAGCATAGAATGTTCTATTGATAGCAGTATTAAGTCTCCTAGTGATTGTTTCGGCGAGTGTATCCCCCTTGAATGGTAATGGTATACTAGTAAATATCCCTGCAAGTGTATCAAACTGGCGTCGAATCTACAAGGTAAAACTTCAAGGAATTATTATCGTTTTGCCCATTTAATGTCCAGTTACAATTTATTTAGGAAGGCAGAAAGGAGGAGTAGCAAAGGGTTTGCCTCTAGCTCTGCTACTTGCAAATATATTTATGGCCAAACTAACGACCATTGAACTCAGTTACATCGTACTCAAGTGCAATCTCTACAAGCGCTGTATGAAATGCATATATTGTCTTTCTCTGAACGATGGTGAATCCGAGATCACATTGGATCATTCCATTAAAGTACACCAGAATATAAATTTTACTATTGATTCGGATAACCACGACAGACTTTTACTCCTAAATACTGCATTTATTCGTCGATCTAGTGGAACAATTCAAGGATCAGCTAACATAAAGATGAAGTGGATGCGTCAGTGCACACCAATTCACAACTTTGTCTCCTTGAAGTGCAAGAATAACTTGGTCCGCTCAAATGGTCTGCACACAGGAAACTCTCCTGACTGATGTATATTCACTGGAAATGCATACTTCGTGAGATCCATAGACAAGCATTTGCATTCCGTTAATTGAACCCCCTTATATAACGGAGAAGAACGCGAATATTTATTCGCCTGTCATATAGGGGTGGATTTTCTGATGGCTGGGAACAGTGGTGGTGGTGTTCGTAGCTCGGGTTGATGGTTTTGGTATTGGTATGTTCGCTGAACTTGACATTTAGGTTGCAAACGTTTCATCACCAAGCGAGGTGACATCATCAGTGCGTAAGTGTTTCAGCGTATAGTTTTGATCTCACGGGGTCAAAGCATCTTGTGAATAAGGAATTGGAACGGAAGCGTAACAAATCCGTTCACGGCTAAATCTCAACAAAAACTGTAAGTTCGAAATCCCAAAATCAACTGCCATATATCGCTTAGTAGTTGTCAACATCCACCTTATGCTAAGGAGTCTGTAGAGACCAACTGAATGTTAGTTGATACCATATAAATGACCTAGGCATCTGGATAAAGTGGACGATCTTTCACTCTCCACACAGATTCAGGTTAAATAACAGGAACGCAACAGTATCGGTGATGAGTACAATTTACTAGTGAATGAAGTTTGATGGGGTTAAGCGAACGTCTAGCAAACCACTGGATTTTCAACATGCGTTCGTCTAGGTGATATCGCTGGTTGATGGCTGCAAATCTGTGCATGTTTTCAGAGTATCGTATGAACTTGTTATCCTCTGTTAGAAGTCATACGTGGTTCGACCGGAAGAGCGAGCTTTTGCCGGATGGTTGAAGACAGTCGCCATCGCTAGTTTTGGTCTTGCAGAAGTGCATCTTGAGGGTCACAGCACACTACTACATTTCGGGTTTACGACAGAGTATGCACAATTTACGTATAATCTACTCTTTTCGAGAAACCACGCCGCTCAAGTTACTGATCAAATCGTTAATATAACTTCCGCAAAAAATTCAATGGGAGCACAGTTGGACTAGGTCTCATGCCTACCAGATTTTGCGCTATCAGATGTGTACGTCGTGTGAGTTCCCAGAAATTCTATTACCACGCATGCTGTCTTCTTGTATATTCAGCCAACCCCATCAAATACCGGATCTCGGATTTGGCTGAAGACGTCCACTTCTTATTCAGTAGTCCTTTTCAGATACTGTACCACGTGAACTGCCATGTGTTTATTGCCGGTTTAAGCGTTCAGATATGCAAACTTGGTCTTGGTGAGCGGCCAGTATTGAGACTGATCGGAAACGGTTTCTCCGTCGTGATAACCGCAACGAGTAGAAGGTTACACTGAAGCTTTCGTAAACGGATGCTGCGAAGCCAGTAGATAGCCACTCAGTAGCTCGGGCTGACTAATCTCAGCATTTCTGACAGCAATTCAATTGAACATTTTCGCTGGCAGCTGTGCCTTCAGACACATCCCTTAACCCTTGGTTAGTTGACATATCTCCCTGCAACGAAACACTAGTATCCTTCAAGATTAGATTCACGAAACAGAGTAAGACGTCCGGCAGAAATGAATCTTCCGGGGCATTTTAAAAATAAGGGTCTATCCTTGATCACACAACCCACGATCTTCTTCAGGAAATATCAACCTACTGGAGCTGTTTCAAAAACCTGCAGTCCGAATAACGTCCTCTTTATTTCGCAATGGTCCTCATGGACTTTCTGTAAAATCTACCAACATAATAAACTTGATTCTGTTGCAGTGTAGGCATCTGCAGCTGCTGTACACTTCAGACCAAGTGCGACATGCAAATGACATCACTCAGTAGCTATCTGTGTTCTGTTTCAGCCGTTGCTCCATTGTGTGGATTATCACACCATATCGGTACCTACGACGTTGCGATTCCTCCATAAAATTGTAAAACTATTGACCATCAAATCTCGAGGCTTGTTTGGAGCTTACACCTTTTATTGTTAGTCCGTTTTATTTCTGGTGGTGGGCGAACGTACATACGCTTCGGTTTGTAACACTAATGGTTGCCCGGTCGAGGTTCTATTTGGATTAGATGATAAGTCCTAATAAGGACGAATCAATTTGTGGAATGTTAGTTTGTGCTCACCTCACGCAACTCTGTAATTGGATTTTCATTCTCTTAATCAAATTTCGTGAAAAGATCCGAGAACGATAAAATGTTGACACTGTGCTGTTGGAATGCTTTTGGAGGACTTAAACTGGGGAAGAAACATTGTTTCAACATTCAATGATTTACTGGATGTAAATAACGCCCTTGACTGCTGAGAGATTTCGGTTCGTCACTTTAGTATTCCGAAAACCTTCAACATACCAGTTATTACACGGATAGCAGGACATTGCACTTGCCCCCACTCGTGATGGTGAGCATTTTGAGTTAAGTGAGAAGTTCACTGTTCGTGAATTGTCCAAAGAGATTACTCACCAGTGAAAACGTTTTGCTAAACTTCCTATGAAGTGTAGAATGTGTAACAAAACGGAAAACGTTATTCTGGCGTACGGCTGTAAAGATTTGTTCATTCGTTCATAGCTGTTTTTGCAAGAAGCCCGTTTCAAGCTTTCAATGTGTCCGAAACTTACAGACGGTATAGGGAAAACATTACAACAGCACTGATGATGTTAGCAAGTGTAAGTTCAACAACAGCAAATTCTGTCGACCGTTTACTCTAAGTATCTTGTTTCCCTGGCCTCCCTGTCTTGGGCACACCTAATTAATACTAGCTGGTCGGCAGCCACGTAGGGCCAGGGTGTAACTGACCCTGTGGCCTGCGGCACATAACTTGGGTTTTGATACTGATGCGTGTCCCCAAAGGGCGTTCCCAACTTTCCGGCTGTGGTTCAAGCAAAAAAAGGGCAACACTAGATGAAATTAATCTCAGAGGGTGCAAGCAATAGAGATCATTGAGGTTCCCATTACGCTTTCGTATGTGTGTATTGGTAATTTTATTCATCTTCTCCTACAGACTTCTTCACTCATTCTCGCTACTCATAGTTTTCTCTCGTTTTTATAAGTTAACGAGGTCATGCAACTGGCCGCGTAAACTAGGGGCAGAGCTTAAGTAATTTGAGATGCTCATCCCCTTAGCTCATTTCAGATATTTTTAAATATGCATACGATTGTGGCTATTTTCATATCCTATGTAGAACAATGGCATGAAAAGACACAAATGGTCAGTTGGGCGGCATCTGACTTCTGGATTGGTCTGTCACAATGTCCGAGACCGAAGAGCGTCTGGGCTAATAGGTCACCACAAACGGATTGTGTTCCACCATTTAAGGCTCCACTCATACATTTCGAACTCAGTGTAACCCAGAAGAAATTAGACCAGGAAGCGTCATAGTGCATACTTTGTAATTAAACCGGCTAAAGCAGGCTAGCCAGAGGACAGAAAATTGTGAAAATGGAACCATAATCTCTCGAAGTCGAAAACGAAGGGATACCAAAAGTAAAAAATTTGTTAAGAAGAAAGATCCCGAAAGCACAAGACGAGGAGAACTTAAATAAAGGGGTGCATGTAGATGCGACTACATGAAGTGGAAAAATAACCTTGACTGCGGACTCAAAAACCATACGGAACAGTCTGCAATACTGAAGGAAAGATCATGTAGGACGACATCATGAGTCAGGTTTCTGAAAGAGAGTGGGTGATTTACCAAACAACCAGAATTGTTGGTTAATGAGAACCTGAGGTTTATAACAGCTAGCTTGCCCGAGTTCAACGGAATCAATGTCCCTCAGTTATTGGTTCACCGTGAGTATGCTGATGATCTATTACTCCGAGACGGAAAAAACACTTTTTGCCTAATCACCGAGGCGTTGTCTGGTCGCTTCGCCATGATACAGCTCGCCGTGTTATCTTCCCATGTGCCTAAATAGTGTAATGGAATTTGAGAGCGACAGCCCACCGATAGTCATGCGATCCAACATGCTACGGCCATCGAAACGTCTAATATTTAACATACAACCATCCGTGTAGTATGCAACATTATCGACTTTCTTCAGTTTTTCTGTATTATTAACAGTAGTGTTTCACCCTCGTTTCAAAGCATAATCATCACACAGCGATCCACACAACTGCACTTTCGTCCTAATACCCACCTGCAACATCTTAATTTAACTGATGAACTTTTCTGGATGTCCAAAGTCGCACAATACTAACAACACCCTCCGGAAAATCACCGGCCTCCTGTTAGATCTCGTCATTAGTGTTTATCCTTGCCACGGCGAGGACGAGATCTCCGAGCACGAATTCATCAAGCAATCATGTTGGCCCAAGGCTGCGATCAAACGTGGGTGACGGTCGACGTGAAATTAACGGAATTCCTGATTATCCATCAGTTGCCATTCACAATTCTTCATGGCGCTCGGAGTGAAACAATTCGGTGAAATCCCAAAAGAAGGTGCACTCTGACTGGTTACATTCAAGAAACTCGTCGAAACATGTTGAACAGCGAATACAAGATCAATCACACTGCTACTTGTCAGGATTTTACACTGTTGTTTGGGATTGTGGGTCGCAAAACCATAGAAAGTGAGTCGATTGAACATAGACCTTTCAACAAAGATCGCCAAAATGATGCCCTGATATTCGTGAGTATCTGCTTGATCTCTTCATCTCCAAATAAAGGTAAAATGGAGACAGTTCCGAACTAACGTTGATCTGCTTGCCGCTTCCAGACAGAGCAAACCAACCGGAACAAAGCATAATCCAGAAAAGATTTCCTCGATTACTTTTTATTTTTCGAAAGTTCTCCTGATAATCATCTCACCTCGTCGTCTTTCCGGTTCATGGGTTTTCAATAATTCACATCTCTTGCTACACCTCCGGTAGGTTCGGGACGAGAGCCAGTGACAATTCGTAAGCTCGTTGTGGCAGATGATTCAAGGTCACTGACCGACACCGTGTGCTGTCGTAATACCTTCATCCAGTCATCATGATATCCCCTGGTAATGTGCACAAAGCTTCGGTAGACTGGACGGATGGGTCAAAGTTAAACTTAAGCGAAACATCACGTTCTGCACGCTGTCGGCCGTCAACATATTGCAGTAAGTCACACTGTATGCTCATTTGTCATCCTTGAGTCCACAAAGCCGACAATTAAACCGACAGTTGGCACCACGGAACGTATCCCCTAGTTTTTATTGCTCAGGCTCATTGATAAGTGCCTCTGTGATTTCTTCCCCTGAACGTTGCTATACACCTTCGGAATAGTAAGGGTAGAGAAACCCCTTCTTCGCTACTGAGTGAACGGGCTTGTAAACGCAAGTGAACAACTTGTTTCTGGTTAACCTATAATCAGTGCTGCGGACATTTTTGCGCACTATTCGGATTATATACACTCCGTCACTATCAAATAGCCGAATGGTCACGTAGTTAGACAAATGATGATGTCTGTTTCGTGGGTATGCTGACATCGTAAATTTGCTCACAACTAGATCAAAACGGTCGTTCGAGGTAACAAACTCACGAGTAGCCTGCAGAGAGAGAAGGCGATCACTGTTCACACAGACTACACTTGAGCCGTGCGGTCCAAGGTTACCCAGCCAGGCAGTTGAATCACGCATAACCTGTGCATTAAATTCGCCCATATTACACTGTCCGTTATCATCTATGTTTAACAGATTGTGACAGACATGAACGTAGAACTGAGAAAAATGTCCACTTAAACGCCTCCCGCCGAATAACGGATACCGTAGAAGGTGTGATAAGCTCCTGCTTCCTGCACATTCCCTTAATCTGCAAGTCTCCTATCTCTCAGAGCTTCGGCGACAAGCAATAACGGATCGATTCCATCACGATCATTGCAGTGCAGCGTTCTGTCTTCAAGTAACGCATCGATTCAGCAACGTACGCATATTCCATGTTTCGGTGGTCAGCGACGTGCTTGCACGGGCACGCTTCAGGTTGCTTTGTATGAACTAACAGGAAGGTTGTAAATGAATTGCCTGATAAACTGGTCTACCGTTTTCTTGGGGTTTCAACCCAAGAACTTCTGGTTGAAAAGCCTGACAGCCGGAACAAAATGACGGACACAAAAACACCCGAAGCCACTGACAAGTGTGGTGTAAGTTGCAACACGCCTCTGAATATCGTGCGATTCTAAGCAGCACAGACTGATATGCTGGCGGTCACGCGCAACTGTTAGGCAAGGGTACATTCCTGAACCAATTTTTTCTATACGTGAAAGACAGCATTACCACAACAATAGACGTGGTTCCGCTGTATGCATATAGGCTAGTTCTTCCCTACCCAAACGGTCTTAATCAGTAGGCATTGCGGAATACTATCCTACCAACCTAACTGAATTTTATCTGGTTGCTTCACTTCAGCCCTTTTAAACGCGAAAAAACCGAAGTCTCAAGCACACAAGCCTTGCCCTTTAGCCAACGTATGAAAAGTCAGGATGGGTAGACCTATCTGTTGAAAACTCGCAATCTCTTAAAATAAGTGCAAAGGCAGAACTTGTGACACAAAACAAGTCAGTTTTATTGAGTTTCTATGAGGTATTTTATAGATATAATGCATCAGTAAAACAAATAACTGCAGTTGGTGTCGAAGCCATGACTTTTCTGTTGAAAGGCTGGGTTGCGCTGGTAGCTGGTTTGATTTAATGTGACACACCTAAGCAACTTGGTTCAAACCTTTTGAGAAAAGCCGATGCTATTCTCAAATGCCATCCGGGTTGGTCACTGTGCTGACAAGCCAGTTTGCTCGAATTATTGATACTGATTGGCCGTAACCCTCCAAAAACCATTGTTCGGCCGCGTACCGATGAGTTTGTCCATTCTAACCCTTTTACATTTTTGGTGTACATAAATGTTAGTCAGCCAAAATTGCTGAGAACCCGTGGGCTCAGATGCTAGTCAACAATTACTTAGTAAGCTGGCACTGATTAGCTAGACCATGTAGCTCAACGATAGTCCAATGTATCTGTAGGAAGCAACACTGAAACGGACTTAATAAATTTAGAACACCATGAGGCCAAGCTTTATTGCTAAAGAAGACGACAGTAGATGGAACCAGACTAGATCATCGGGAAGTTCATTATTCTTTTCAACTCAATGAAGCCTTAAGAAGTATGTGGAGTTCGACAGATCCAATCAACCAGAATGAAAAGTAAACGCGAGACTTACCTATCCACACCTTGGGTTAGTCGAGCAACCTAAATACCACCTTGGTTGTACACTCAGGGTTGACTGAAGCTTACGTATTCAGGCGGACCGGCCAGTCAGCCCAATCAAAATGAAGCACTAAAATCGTGCTTAACTATTGTTAGAGCTCACTTCATTGTGAATACTTCGGAGGTGATCAGGGAAAACAAGCGATACGCGGATATGAATGTGATTTTGCGATGAGATCTTCCGGCCATCCTCAACATTAGTTCGGTAGTGCGGTGGTCAACACGGATGTCTCATGAAAACATGGACTGAGGTTGAAATCCTTGTCTTGACAATACTGTCTTTTACTAAAAAGATCTAAACACTCACCGTCACTCCAATAAATCTGTCAAACAATGCTTGAATAAAGTGTGTATTTAAATAAAAGACCCACAGTAAACAATGTAGTAATTAGGTCACAGCGTCCAAACAGTACAATAAGCTTCCGTATGCACAAATGGCGCATACAAAAAGTGAGGCCAGACGGTGAAACATTCAAACACAACTACAGAAAAAATGAGGCTAGTATAATGTTCATCAAAGTAACTCGTGAAAAATGAAGCTATAACTTAAACCAGAGCTGTAAACCACGCACACTGTCTATATAGAAATATCACATGCATACTTAAGAAATTGAAAGTAAAAAGCATTTGGACATTTAGCCGTTAATGCAAACGGACCGCAATGATCGTGAATGCAGGATGAATTTTGTTTGGTTAGAAGAAGAATATCGCACAGACAAAAATGTTCGATACAACCTTGAGCATGAAAAGAAAAAAACAGGCATTGGAAGTGATCAACCAAAAATAGAATCTTGATCACAGAGTTGTCATACACAAACGATAACAGAATGGTAGTTCAGTTCAGTTAAACGATATTCACATATTACTGAGGATGATTGTACCTAGAGTAACGGGGCGGTAGGAACCACATCCACGGTTCAGAACACTCGTGCGAAGAGCGATATTAGTTAACTAGCTCTGAGACTAGCTGCAGTCGAGCGAAAGCTAGATGACACGCTACTATTCATCAGGACATCGCTCACCGAACGATATGCATGAACCGTTAGGCGTTGAGTCGGAGGTGAATTTTGGGGGAGAAAAAAGATATCTTTACAGTGACAGATACGCATTCTTTCTGGCATATACACTCCTCCACTTAGTCTAGTCATAGTTATCGTGACGCTGAAATCAGATACTGCAATCTACTGCATACGCCACAAATTGTGTACCTTGAATTGTGTATGCACAGACCTCAATTACTCTGTCCGTGACACAAAAGGGAAATTCTTGTTCGCAATTTTATTGGCACTTTTATTCACACAAATATATTGCCAGCAACCGGTCAGCTGTCCATGCACACGGGAGGGTAGTTATTTCACAGTGAATCAATGTTAGCAGGTTTCAGTGAGAGAACGAATGCCCTTTCATAGCACACAACGAAGCTAGGACGCTCGAAACCAACTGTGGCACAGGTTATGTGGAATAAGTCGCCAAACAGGTAATCAAATTTGGACAGAACTCCGGAATGTTTACATGAACTAAACTGAACACTTGAACTAACTGCTGTTCATTTCACTTGATTTAGGGCTAGATCCAACAGATGGTACGCACCAACTCTGAAATTGACAACTATTGCCTCCGAACAATAAACAACAAAAATACAAACAGCAATACAATGCGTTGTTCACTAATGGTGAGTGAACATTCTGCCACTGGATATGCTGGTTTATTAGCACAATATGTAACTACGTGTGTTGTAAACGTGTAGGTTTACTGAGGAGAAAAGTTAGTCGGATTAACCGTTAATGCAATGCGGCGTCGAAATACTGATAGCTTTGTGATCATTGCAACGAAAGTTGACAATGCTCTAATGGAGTGATACCTAACCCTGTAAACGTTGAACAAGGCGAGCAGTTTTTTGGGGTCAGTTTCGATGCCCTGGGGCACCTGGTTCACCCAGTGAACTTACCGCTTTGTCATTCTTTTTGTTTGTCCACCATCCTTTATTTTCATTTGACTTTGCGAAGTCATACAAAACCAATTATTTTGTGGGCGTGAGTATGGTGGCCAGCTTGAAGTGCGGGCTAGAGGTTCAAATGCTTCCGCCCTACTCTCCTATCCAAGGTAGCTCTGGGATGGGTGAAAATCCTGTCCGCCATTGATCAACTTCATTAAATGCGAAACGCCAACCTACTGCTCTCACTGGAAGTAAATTAGCAAAATACTTCTGCCTGAATACGGGAGCTGCGATAAGGTTTGCGCAGCGTTCAGCCTGTAGCAGTAGGACTCAGCCTCTCATTAAAACACTACTTCAACAGTTGTTTGCGTGTAATCAGTGCGTTGATCCTGTCTGGAGTAGAAACTTTTCGGTAGTAATTGACCTCAGTGTGCTGTTAGTGGGTCAGTGTTACGTAAATAAATTGAAATAATTACTTTTGTAACTGCCGTCGATTCACTGCCAAGTACTGTTCGTTTTTATTGCAATGATCACAAAGCTATCAGTATTTCGACGCCGCATTGCATTAACGGTTAATCCGACTAACTTTTCTCCTCAGTAAACCTACACGTTTACAACACACGTAGTTACATATTGTGCTAATAAACCAGCATATCCAGTGGCAGAATGTTCACTCACCATTAGTGAACAACGCATTGTATTGCTGTTTGTATTTTTGTTGTTTATTGTTCGGAGGCAATAGTTGTCAATTTCAGAGTTGGTGCGTACCATCTGTTGGATCTAGCCCTAAATCAAGTGAAATGAACAGCAGTTAGTTCAAGTGTTCAGTTTAGTTCATGTAAACATTCCGGAGTTCTGTCCAAATTTGATTACCTGTTTGGCGACTTATTCCACATAACCTGTGCCACAGTTGGTTTCGAGCGTCCTAGCTTCGTTGTGTGCTATGAAAGGGCATTCGTTCTCTCACTGAAACCTGCTAACATTGATTCACTGTGAAATAACTACCCTCCCGTGTGCATGGACAGCTGACCGGTTGCTGGCAATATATTTGTGTGAATAAAAGTGCCAATAAAATTGCGAACAAGAATTTCCCTTTTGTGTCACGGACAGAGTAATTGAGGTCTGTGCATACACAATTCAAGGTACACAATTTGTGGCGTATGCAGTAGATTGCAGTATCTGATTTCAGCGTCACGATAACTATGACTAGACTAAGTGGAGGAAGGTATATGTTAAAATAAACGCTCACCGTTTGCGATCAGTTTTTTCCAGGTTTAATTCCATCTTGTGCGGAAAATCGGAAGCAGGTTCTAACTCGCATTGGTTCGCTTTCCTAGTGTACTCCTCTGTTCAAAATAGGATGGTTGTTAGTTCTTGGCCTGGTAGTCCTATTCCAGTCTACCGCCTGTCCACCCAAATTAAATGAATGTTGAATAAATTACACACCTGTCATTTCACTCGCATGCAGCTGTTGATTTGCGATTAACCGAAAGACAAGACCTCGCCCTTGGTTTCTGTCGTTGTTGCAATACGTGTTCAGCGTCTGGGTTTTGTTGCTTTGGTTTAGTAATCAAGGTGACGTGGTAAACTACCTGGTAATTCGGCCTCGGAGGTATACCGAACAGGAAATTTGCGCAGATAGCTGGTAACGTTTTCCCAAGATTCGAGTGTGATGCAAGTAGTGGGACATAACTGAATATCTTGAGGCCTGACAACTGATAGTATATGCGGTTAAAAAAATAGGAAAAGCAACGTATCGAAAACTGAAGACGACTTTGTTGAAATAATCAGTTACACTGGCTAGGTCGCATTTGTTGCAAGTGACCTCCCTAATAGTACAATCGGCCGAATATGCATTGTAGGCAAGTGTGAATCGACGGGAGAACATTAATATGAGGTCAACCAACGATAGTCGAAGTAAGAAGTATGCCTCAACACCGACAGTGAAACCATATTGGTTAAATTCAACCATAATACCATAGTGATTAATTCATAGATCTTAACTATAACTGCGCAAACGGAATAGTCATCTTTGATTTTGAATGAACAGGAATGATTTGACTCAGTCCAGACAAACCCGTCAGACAACCCAGAAGAACGAAAGACCAGTCCACAGAAATGTCACATGACGGAGTTCAACAGAGTGATGACTTTTCATAGTAATATAGGTGCTAGTCCACCTACAGCGATGGAAATCCGCCATTCTGATTTTTAAGGTATCAAGCAATCTGAAAAGGGTAAAAGTTGTTTGCAGTGTGTACAAACATAAGAATGAAAATATTCTGATATGAGAACAGTAAGTTTAGTCTGCCTTGTTGATTAGAAAAAAAACAACTTGCGTAGAAACAATAAGAAGCAACCTATTCATTCGCGGATCTGATAAACTATCCAACAATGAGTGAATGAAATCCTACCCAACCCAGTTTAGAAAATTTGAAGACATTTTCTGTTCAGCTTGTATTCCGTGAAACCTATCAATCTTCATTTTTTGTTACTTGGCAGCATACTGGATTTAGCAATGATCAGTGGTCAAAGATACCGCACTTACGTTGTGACTTGTCATTATCATCTGTTGAATTATCGATTTTAGATTTCGCTCTGGTTGTACTAAGCTAAATTCCAGTATTGGGCTACTGGTGCCTGTTTTAGTAATGCTGAGAATAAGCACAAAGAACATGTCATATTCTGACATTACTTTCCTTCTGAGTATCTCGATAAAAAACGAGTACTTCAAATGGATCTGGGATTATATCAATTCCAGAGCGACCTTTTGCGCTTTGCTATTCAAAAGCTGAATGCAGCTGATGGGTTTTTGTACGCAACGGTAATGTTCCTCATATCTGGTACACATCCATCCCAAATGCTTCAAGAAAATTCCTGCTTAACGTTGGTTAACCACAGGTTACTAATAGACATGTGGAGAGCAATTGTAAAAATACTTGGAGTATAACCGGTAGTAAATAGATGTTTAGGAAAAAGAGCAAATTGGAGATCTTTCAAATTCCACACAGAAAACCCAGCGTGATCAAACACTCGGTGGTGAATCAGTAGTTGTAAACTTTCATACAGTCAAAACTGTAGTGAGCCGCTATGCTCCTCCTTGAGAAAGTGATCAAAGCTCCCTACACATATTTTACCAGCACAGCTTGCTGCACTCCAACTGCGCGCCATATAATTAGGTTTATTGATGTAACTAAACAACTTATCCCTATAATCTATTCACCTGATGAACTTTTTCTTGAAGCCTACATGACAAACCCATTACGATCATCGAAAATAAGGTCTATTTTAAACAATGTCTGCACTGGCTTTCCTCTCCGTCTAACACGAATTAACAGGAGAGTACGCTGAATTTCCAAAGTTCGCTCTTGTTCACTTCACTGGCAATAGTGTTAGATCGGCTGAAAACGGAAACGTATCACTCAAGCATTCGACGGTTACTTGAAGCACGCGACTCTCCTTGAGTCTTGGTATTGATATGTTCGCCGAGCTCGATACCGTCCTTTGACTACCTTCACGGCCGAGTCATACGGTTCAAACTGCAGACTCGGAGTCCGTGGGGCGGTTGTTGGATCGGAATCGGACAAACAGATTCGTGCGTACACGCCCACACAATCACGAGGCCTAACTTATGCCAGATAAGCCACGCAGCAAACCAATCACTTGGACAGGTGCTTATCGATTCGTCAGTCGGTTATTGATAGTTTGCCTTTGGTTATTCATCTCTTATATGCCTGTACCATTTTGGCTTATTCAAGCGGGGCGTCTTTAACTGTGGTGTACAGAAACGACGTTGAGGAAAGAAATTAAGCTTGAGCACTATACACACACCGTTTCGCTCTGAGTCTCTTTGAGTGATCATTTTCTTATGCAAGACCTTTAAATCCCCCATTCCTCTGTTGCTAATCTTAAAACCGACGCCACTTTTGAACTTAATGATCAGGCATTATTGTGTGGGTCGAAAACTTCTCGACCGATAAACTAACAGTGTAGTGATTGTTATCACTCATGCTGCCAGGAAGTGCTCAGGTCTTCAACAAAGTCTTAAACAGGTCAACTTCCGCACGTTCACGACCACAGGACTGTTGAACGTTTAATTGAATGCAAAACTTGGGAGTGAACATTCAGACACGAAGTCTTGGCACCACTGAAAAAATATAATGTTCTCGTCCCACTGGAATTCCCAAATTACGGCTTGACCTAAGCCAATTTTTCTTTTCTGTGTCGACATGCATAAGATAAACGAAGCCCTCTGAACAATCTTAAGTTGCTTAGGTTCCATAATATTTCATAGTCCCGGGTATCAGGTTCGTGAATGTTGAAAACATTCACATAAATTATTGAGTACTTATGTGAGAATACAATTCTTATAAATATCTGGCAATAGGTTTAACACACCCATTCGACCTAGGTTATTGCCGTTGCTGTTGCAATATTTGTGAAAGCCTTGCGGAAGCAAGAAACCTGGGAATACACGTAGTTATCTGACTTGAATTGTTTAACCAGAAGTTTAGTGGGTGATATTAGCTGTTCAACTACACCCAAAGGGTTCACCGGAAATCCAAACGTGGAGCAAATATCACGCTCGATATGTTCTCTTCCGGCCAAGTGCAACTTATCGAATGTGAAAATGATAATCAGGAGAGAATTAGGTGGTTCCTAGTATAATGTGAATCATATATCTGGGCTGCTGATGTTCTGGTCGAACCCCTGTAAGTAAGTTCGCAAAGAATGGTCTGTGCATTCACCAAATAATCGTTTTAAATACTCCCACTGCGTCCAAAGCTTTGTTGACAGAATCAACGTATTAGACAGTCTGATTTAGTGGTTTCATTTTAGAACATTTGCAACCAACTAGCTTGTTTTAGGTCCTTGTTCCAAATAATCTTGTCACAGTTAAAGGCACCAATATTACTACAGCCGTAGGTCAAAACCTTACGTGAGTGATGTCCTTAAAAGACGTCACCTTGAGACCTCGAATGACGTAAAAACGCTGATAATATATCGCTAACTACACCAAACCACGATGTTGGGATGGTTGTGTTAACTGAAAAGGCTACCCGGCTGAGATAAACGAATTAGTAAAGAACAAGACTGGACTTCAAATAATTGATGGAGATATGATTAGTGGAATCCAGAAGACTGTTTCTAACTCGATAAGAGACGTGTATCGATGCACATGAATCAAGTGCATCTGTTTTTGGAAGGTACGACCAATAAAATCGGTTAGGCCTGCAGTATATAGTTTGCAAATGGTGTACTATTACGTACATTTTCGAACAAAATGAATTTGCTCAATCACGCACTACCACAACGACCTGCAGAACTTTTGGAACCACTTTATAACAGATTGGTGACACATAACCTCCGAACAAACTTTCGTTTATAGAGGTAACTAAAGGACTACATGCTGCAGTTAACAGGTCATCATCCTTTAATCTGCGTTTTCTCATTCCAGCAGATTACCCTCCACAAAGCAGAAACGGAATTTAAAAAGATGCCCTACCTATCAAATTTATTGATGACACCTCGGACTCAGAAATCGTAGTCATCACAAATGTTTCCTACGAAGAGGTATCGGGATAAACTCACCGTCCACAACGCACAGCCACCGGAATGGTATTAGCGTGAAATTTCCGTGGAACGAAAATCAACTATACGAACCTCTTGTGAATGTTCAGGTAGCTGACTAGAAAGCTTGACAAGTCTTGATAAACCCTTTTCGCGTTGCGCAGCCAAGAACATATCATTCACCATCGAACCATTTGCATAAATGAGACTAAAGATGTACGCAATAGTAGCGGTTTCATTTTCCACTTGTTCGAGGCAGCAGAATACAGCAGTCACCTAAGGGATTCAGGGCGGAAGAAAGACGTCAAAATTGCACCGCTGGGCTGATGTCAAACTAGTAATGCATAAGTAGGTGCTGATGCGCGCAATGCCAGCTTAAAAATAATCCTCTAACCGACCTACCCTGTTGCAAGTAATTATATCAAAGGTGTGAAAATAGCACATCGTGGGGCTGTAGGAGTTTTACGGCCTGGCTACGAAATTCGAATCTACGTGCACAGAATTCACTTGCTCAAACACTCAATTTTCTATGAATCGTCATTGCCGTAGTCAACCGTAACGTAATCTTAAATTGGGTTTGGATCTACATATTACGAATCATTACACAAGTTTCTCTTGACTACCATCGTCATATTTTTGGCGTTGCTGTTAATCTAAGCGACTCACTGAAAACGTGTTTGTCCAACACGTTTCGATTGCGATTGATTTTAGCTTCCGAAAATAAACGATGTTATGTATGAGGAAAATGAGCAGAAAGGAAACCCAAACGCGTCCTATCGCGCACTGGGCACTCACACTTTAAGGTGAAGCCAACTAACCGAGGTAGTGTGAGGTGAAACGTGTCGCTCTACTCCAGCTATATTGACAACCGAGCTGACAAACGACGCATCTTGGTGTGCTGAATGCGTGCACTAAGTCCGCGCTTAAGTTCATCTACTGATGACATTGTTATGGAATGCTCTGGTAGGTTATCCCAGGCGGCACACACCTACAGACCGAGAGAGCGGCCTCTTTAAGACAAAAGATCCATTTGGCGTAGTAGGTCCAGCGAGTTAACCCTGATGCGGTTAATGTTAAGAATTGGCATCCTCCGGCATGTACACAGTGCTTTGAGAACAGCCTCAGTTTAGGTAGCTCATCAGACAAATGTAGTGATTCAAGTGTCACAACCCATTTTGCGTTGGTTGGTTGTTCCTTTCCAGTAAGCATGGCGCCCATCGAGAGATACGAGCAATAAGCTTGGGTATGATATTCAAGAAAACAGGCAAACTAGTAAGTTGACTACAACCGAGAAATGATTAGAACAAAACGATTCAAACGACTTAGTGAGTAACTCAGGTACCAATTTCCTTCTATTGCCCATTGATAAACAATGAGGAGACAGATGAGAATCATCTGAAACAATCATTCTTACAACCCTCGCACGGGTTATGATACCCAGATGCTTGCACTCAGTATGGCATTATTTCTAGCTCGACGGAAGGAGGTATATTACATCTTTAGTTATGTTGATCAGAGACCGGTTGTCCGGGGTTCATCCGTGCAAAACGCTCAAACTTCTCTCCGCAGCTACTGGATCAGCACCAATATTAACTACCACACGCCAATTTGGTCTTGAGAACACAAAAAATAAAGAGCAGTTGTCCCAGCATGGGTCCTTGTGGCAAAGTTTAATCAATTCTCTGTGGAGGCTAGCACTGAATCGGCGACCAAAGAGACTATACAAGACCTATAGGAATAGATGATTATCCATACAAGGGTTACGAAGCACCATGTCTAATATTAGTATACCCTTAAAGCACTTATAGAGAATAGGCATTTGAACACATGAAGTGATCAATAGGGATTTCAAGTCCTGTTGTGCTATTCGTATTTGACGTATTCAATCCAAGTTAAAATCAACCACGATGCGAGTATAACCGAAGAGAAACACGGCTCGAAAGCTAATGTAAAGTAGGTGAAATGCGATCGTTCAGATCAACCGACAGACTGTAAGTCCAAACAATAAGCCAGGTAAATTGAATTATACATGAAGATATACACGTAATACTTACAAGAAGCAAATCAAACTGGAAACAAGCACCCAACGAGGTTCTTAAAACCGTCTTCGTAAAACTCAGCTCATCGACTCCACAGTTTTGTTTTTATGCTTCTGTGTGGCCGAACTTTACCCCTCAAAGTGAGTTTAATTTGTAATCTAACAACGGTAACAATATAATTGTTCAACAAAGCCAGTAGTTACAGCTCATGCAACCAAGCAACGCGCTTGCTCAAGTCTCCGATTCATCGTGCGGGCTTACCTCACACTTAGATGCAGGCTATTAAATCTGTGGGATTTTCTTGTTTGTTGGGACGCATCACAACCAAAGACTGCATTCCAACAGACATTATATTGAGGATTCGGCTCACAACTGTTGTTTCACTATGAACGATTCGAGCAAGCTATGGAAAACGGCCCAGGGCCTTGAGATTTGATCAGACTGGCATTTGAACTGCGTAGATTCTGACACACGGTCTGGTGTAAATGCTAGGATTCTGGGTAGTAGACCGCGCTGTCACTCAGTTAAAGAACCCGCACAAAGAAGTCGGGTTTTTTGCCTGATTCCAGCATACGACCCAAATAAATTCAATTCGGAACGTGATAAGGACGACTTCTGTCGCACAACTGTCTATCTGGACCCGACAGGCTGCACAGCTATTGTGATTCCGACAGCAGAATGGAAGCCACATTTTGGGAAACTAGCAGCCGATAGGCGCGATCAGTGCTGTCATTATTTCACTGACAATTGTCGGACCAGATGTCTGCTAGTTTTGCGTAGACGACAAGCATTGCCTAGAAAGTGCAAACTTCCGGTACTCCAAACAACGACGTATCAACTGACGACCACCGTCACTAACTTAGACGTGAACTGAAAGAGACCATATCACATTCAGTAACTGTCGAAGACGTGAGGTAAAAAACTGTAAGTCAATCTGGACTATGCGCTTAGAATCTGGCTTCGTGATACTTCGCGCTAAGCATGGTTAGCTAATTAAATAATAACCCAACGTTACTTAAAAAGGCTTTACGTAACAAATTAACATAAAAGTTGAATGTGCATATTGCCAAAAAATGTTACCCATTACGTTGTGTCATGCAGTGCGATAATCTACAGCCTGAAGACAGCAAAAGTAAAAAAGAGTATGAAAATAACAAAGTTCTCGGTAGAGTATCCGTACACAAAGTTTCGTTTCATAACAATGTGAGATAAAGCCCCATTGGCAAACAAGGATAACGTCAGCAAAGCAAATTGTGACAACCAACAAAATGTTGATGGAATGTATGATCAAGGAGTGGATAAAGATTGAATATTACTAGAACACACACGAAACAGAAAAAGGGGAAACTGTCAACCAATGGTGAATGGTACATGTGCAATCTAGTACAATGACCGAGAGAGATCGGAGTCTGCATAGCGTGTGATCACAAAGTCCTGCATTGTACGGCTCATGTTAAATAACAGTTGCGACAAACGTTAACGTGTTCATTTTGTTTCTTTCCCTGCCAATTTGACCAATTATCTTACCCACTATGACACAACTGATTCACTGGTTTAACTGTGTTATCCACTGTCACCCGACGCAGCAGGTCGGTCAATCATCTTCAGATTCCCAACTTTGAATGTTCAAATACACCTACTTATAAGTAAGCTTCCTGGATCCTACAAATGCCCTTACATCCACCGGAATATCTCGTCTGAATGTGAGCTCAACTAGGGCGATGACCTCCTCGCAGTGAAATTTGCCATCTGAAACCAGGAAACTCGATAAATATGGAGAAATTGTCCTACGAAGATGAAACCATTCGCCTCACACGGGAATGATGGTGTTAGAGTTAGTAGTGGAAAAATTAAATTGTACACAAAAACCATCTGCAGTTCTATCCACAGGACGCAACAGAGACGGGAATGTTCGGAGTAGCATTTCCGGTAGCAGTTAAACTGGCTAGCGACACAGCATGTTTCAACTAACTCACGATCTGGTTGGTGTTCGCCTGTCAACAATTTTTGATCAACATCCAGAGGTCTAATATCCATGATTATTGCAACTGACCCATAGACCTTCATAAAGCTTGGACGATCGTTGAACATAGGATGCTGTCGCTCTGCTTCTCTTTGAGAATAAAACTATCGGCTAAAATGGTGGGTTCCATAAGCAGTCGTCAGGAATTTGAGGCGTCATCTGTGATGTCAGGGATGTACCCTGCGTATACAGAACAACGGATGTGATTTTGAAGCTACACATTTGGCACCGTAGCCACTTAGTAGCCATTCGTGTCAGCAAAAAACAATAAAACACTGTTAAGTAAAACATTTGCCATATCGCCAGGCAAGTTTACGATGAACAGACGCGACGCTAATATAATTATTCACATTTATTTTAAAATTATTAGAAGTGGCAGTACTGAGCAACTGCTTTAATTAATGGATTCATGTTGCTGGTTTGAGCCACGTTGTCTTCTATAATAAATTTTAAACTAGCCAACTCGAGCGAAGTTGACCCAAAAGAACAACCTACTCACTTATTTAGTCTCCATCCATGTTACCTACGGCAATCAGGAAACACATGATAAGCTGTATCTGCAACCTACCCACCCAACCAAAAAAAATGAAGGACCCGAAACCACAGCGTGTTGTGGTCCGGAAGCGGCTGTCATGGAAGCTCGGATTACCACAGTAACCCATGACATTTTACTCGCATTTGGTATGAAAAACAATGATAGTGAAACTTGTTATGCGAGAGTTAACAACATTACCCGTATGTTCCACCCACTAAAGGTCGTGGATTCTCATTAACCAATCATTTACAGCGGTGCGTTTGTACGCAGGAAAATTAGCTAATCACCTTTTAGGGCACTATCTAAGCGAATTAAGCAGTTTCAACTCCATGGAGATACTATTCGAAAAAATTCCAGTCCGCTAAGCTTACATGCACAGTCTGAGGTACAACATGCTTTTGTACCAAAGTGAGGGTGTGCAACCTAAAAAAACTGTCAACTCCACCTGGCACAAAGAACAGAAAGCTAACTGCATCAGTTACTCTGCTTTCAAAAAGGCGCCTTCCAAATCATCAGCAGCAAAATGTATATAGTTGGCACCCTTTCGTTTTAAATGCGGCCACTACTTCAACGCTAAATTACGCACTTCATCGGTCATGATCGTATCTATTATTTTGAATATCTATGACAGCCCCTGTTAGAGTGAAAAGAACACAGAAGCAATCTATGATAGGTCGTACTCAAGTTATGAAACGACAAACTTACGGAAATATTCGGGTACAGTATTCAAACAACGTATACTAGTTTTTCTCCCATAGTATACTAGAGGAACGCGGAGAGAGCTTTTAGCCCTACGAAGGTCAGGCGCAGTGGTTACACGCGGTAGTTACACGAGCAGCGACACAGAAGCGCTAACAAGCTCAATCAGATCTTGAGGATTCGAATGGTAACACCATCAAGTTCTGCTGTTACGTGCCAGTTCTCACTTAAACGTCAGGACGATAAGTTTAGATAGTCACGAGAGATGCGGCTGTTCGTGCCCAGTAGAAGTGCTGTTCACGAGACTGCATCTGAGTGTGTGAACGACTAATTTCACTTTTTTGGTAGGAAAACTCCTAGTTAAACTAATGGGTGGAAACCCCAGCTATCACGTTGGATATGCCTGTACTCATTCTTTTGTACTGCCAAACAAGTGAGTTTCAAGAGTCAGCCCTTTTGGCCCCACTACATCAATTACGCGTCCCATGTGTTCACGTTCCTGGGGACTGAAGTAAAGTTGGACGAGTGAGCAACTATGGGGATATAACACAACGTGTAAGCCAACTGCGGTAGGTATGTGTGTGACAGATACTCGTCAAACGCACAACCTCAGCTGACGGAACTCTTCTCAGAGTGAGGAGAACGACAGCGTCTAGTGTGCAACTGTCGTCCAATCCCCTCCTGGTCTAAGGTATGACTGTGGTAACCATGGGTTTTAGACGTAAGAAATGTGATCAGCAATGAATGAAACAGCTTCAAAAGTATAGGGAACATGAAGTAAACCGCAGACTAAGGAAAAAACGCCCTGACAGAAACGACACCGTTATTAAAGTAACCTGTCTAGAAATTGTTGCATAAACGCCTATTACTCTGTTTGTTTTCAACCACTGTGGGGCCTATTTCTGTAACACTGTAAGAGACCTGGTGTAACATGCACATCTGTATTGATATCGGAACCATTGACTGATCAAAGTTGCCCTACAACCGCATCCGTCTAGCCCCAAGTGAACAAGTTCAAATGTTCACGTCTAGATAAACAGTAACTTGGAGTGCACCAGGTGCTCTTCGACAACCTCCTAGCTCCCTCACATGTTACGGTCGAAAGTACAATAAAACAATCATAACGGCTGATATGAGCACACTGTAGCCAACACAAATGAAATACGGTTAACTCACCGTATGATATGGCTTGTCACTACTTCAGACTCCAAAACGTTGATATGGCGCACTGCTGTATAGAACAGACCTTCGAGTCACCATCTTGTTAAAGTACAAATAGTTACTGCACTTCGCAAAAAGTTGTTATTTTATCACCATACCTGATAAGCGGCATATTCAGGATAGTGGCCCTCGTCGAGTCTCGAAAGTTGGCTTACTTAATGTGACCTGTAGGAGTGTGTTAGTGTGCTGTGTAGAGGGAAGCGACTGTTGTCATCTTCATCTGCCCTGGGAGGACTATCGTCACTGCTCGATGTTAGCTCAGTATAGTTGTGATCCAGTCCAGTTTCAGCCTAGTTAACTGTTGATGCTACGACTAGCTGAACGTGCATGAGTCAATGGGAGAATGGAGCAATTTCTCAGGGCCTGCGACAAGACTGGACACATTTGAGTCCGTCTGCTGGAGACTACGCTAGTGGTGATGAGGGCTTGTAAATCTCACGAATGATCGCTTACAAAAAAATACTAGCCAATACAGGTGTACAACAGGAAAGCGACCTGGACGTGACCCGGAAATGCGTCCGATGAATAAATGGCTTTAGCCGTTCAATCGGTTGCATGCTAGTTTAAGAAACTCACCTCCACCGGCAAGTGTAGCGGCAAAATATCCTGTTTAATTTGGTACAATACCCAGTCAGCTGCGAAAAGAATATCCCAGTCCACAGCAAACCCACGTGCGGTACCAAATTTAAAGCAAACAATGGAGAAGGAAGCGGTATGTGACATTCAATATCTCACTCGACTAAGTGTCCATAATGTGCGAACCAATAATCGAACCAACGATAATTTAAATGTTGTCATGCTGAATTAGTCACCTTCTCGCAGATCTTCAGCCAAAAGCTAACTGGATCAGGAGGACCCCCGATATATAGTTAACTTCCTTTAGTTCTCTCCACGATAACCATTTCAGCACCATTGTCGACGGTGATACACCAGCAATTACTGTTGGTACTTAACTGTCATACAATCATGATAAGTTAAATTCATTTTGACAACAAGCAAGCACCATCAAGGTGGCAACACGCTGAAATTAAACAACCTAATTCCAAGTGAGAGCAAGACAGAATTAGCAAGGTAGCTGGATACAGTTTTTTCCCAGTGAATGTCACTGTCACGGACAATTCAATCTATCATTTTCTTCGTATTCGAACCCATCGGTATTGTATACATTGCCACATTTTGAGAACGGCGAACCGGGGGCTCCATCAGTGTGCGCTTAGTCACCAGGTAAGTGATCCTGCGATTCACTGCAAAAAGTGCACTAGGCAACTCATTACTTTGCAGACGGGTACGAAGAAATTACCACTAAGTCTTGTATCTACTCGGCTTCCAAATGGGGCGTTGAAAACTGAGCGAGTACAGTTTGGTTAGAAACACTGAACTACACGGCCGTAAATTGTAATCCGTAGCGATAGTATCAACATATGTGTTTCCGTAGCCAATCACAACTGCAATTAAGTAAACTACCTTCCAAATTACAAAGAACCTGACAATAACAAAATATCTCGGTGTGCAGTGTGACGGTGAGAAAAAGCAATCTCCTATCAACGCCATATTTCATGCTTTACATGTCTGTCACACGTTCGTCTACTTACTTACGTACTCGTTTTCACCCATTGCTATCCTGTCAGGAATTGGTCGTCAGCCCGTTCGTACGCTAGTGAGACAATATGATATATACACAAAAGGCTATGGTCAGACGGCTACACGTGGATGGTCATGGAACCACTCAACGGCGATCTAGAACCCACATTAGTCAAACAACAAATTGCTTGCATGAAATCTGAGCAAGAGACAGCATTCACCAATGTTCAAAAATACAAACTAGGTCGGAAACACCGGAATCGCACCTTTGATGACAAGAGGTGGGAAGCATCAATCACAACCGAAATCGTTATTTGAAAAACACTATACAACGTGAATACAAAATATACATTTTTAATCTGAGGAGTCTGTGGTAGATGAAGAACCTGATTTCTGCGAACTTGCTTCTTTCTTGCGGGATCGACTGTTAGGGTGTTTGTGTTTTCGATGGTGCTTGGGTTGTTTCGTGCGTTTAAGTTTGTGCTTCCGTTTTCTTTCGCTTGAAGAAATAAGCTTCGCATCGGTCCACTGCAAACGTTCACTCTGAAATATACATATAAAAAAAGAAATAGACAGGTAGAACTATTCTGAATATAGATTGAACATTTCTGAAGAAATACATACGGATCTCCGAAATCTTCCCAGCAAGTACAGGGTCCTTAAAGGGAGAGCAAAATCGATTCCAGCCTAAACCGGAAGCAACGTTTTCATTGGCCAATGGTTAGTTTGTCTCCACCAGAACCGTAACATTTTTCACTCGTTGGGACTGTGATTGTTTGACCCAATGACCCTGCTCGATTGATGGGTTGTTTCACGTACCTTGGTCGACTAAAGCACATTCCCTATCGGGACGGTTTGTCCTGACCACCAACCCCTTCAGGAGTTAATTGTGTGTGTAACTGATGTCAGTGATGAAGCCTAGTGATTGGTCCAAGCTTGTCAATGATTGAGCCGAAAATCCGTTTCAGTCACTACCACAGCATGTAAACAGTGTCAATGTGCACAAACGGTTACGAGGACGAGCGGCGAGCATGCGCGCTGGGAAAAGTTTTGACTAATGATTTGTATGGAGGCGAAATTAACAAATGTCAAATTTAATGAGGAAAAAACAATAAGAAGGATGACTACACATAAAGCATACTAGCAAACAAAATAGGGTAGAGTGAGGCAAAAAAATGTAAGCAAACCAAAAAATAAATGAAACAATATTGAAAAGGATTGAAAACAGCAATAAAATGCCGACTACGGGCTACATGACACCATAATTAACGTAGTACGCATACCTGAATAAGTATGTACTTACAAACTTATGCACACTAGGGAAAAAACGTGGGCAAGGTGGCCTACGTCGTTCCGCACCCACAGATTTGGAAAACACACGATACGTAAATTGTATTGCCTTAGTTCGGAATTGCTACATTGTTACGGTAACCACCACCCCCCTCGCGGGAATATGGAACTCGTAGCGGACGTCTCGGTTAACACTGATCACGTGACCCTTGATAAATGTCGGTCATCAATTCGGCCAACATTTCCGACCGATTCAGACATTCTGTGGAACTCGGTAGGCTGCCGACAAACAGGAAAATAATTCGTGACAGATTGTGAAACGAAGACGGATTGATGAGCCATGAAGCTGAGTGAATGTCACAGGCACTGACCCCATCCAATGTGATGGTGGTTCAGTGCATGTACGAGCTCCTGACTGGTAAGCTGCAAAAAGTAAGTGGCAGAATTGAAGGCTAAAAAAGCTGACTAGAAGAACGCTCAATCCAAATACGTAATTGATGACGTTTCCGAAGTCAGATGAACAAACGAAGGTCACGTGTGAGGATGAATAGGAAATTTAACAAATAACGGATACTCATGAATGGTCACTTGAATGGTCCTTATTAAGGCGTCTGTTTTATCCCCTCATCTTATTATCTCGAAGTGAGCGATTACCCAGCCAGTGTATACCCGGAAGAAAGCAAGGCAGTTCCGAGTCAAAGAAAAACACTGGTCGTACAACCAGAATGCCGCAAACTCCCCTCGATTCCAAATCCCCTTTGCGATGACAGCTCTACGACCATATTCTCCGTCACTTTCTTAAGCAGCTTTTTCGGCAAAATCATGCATACAATGTCTCATCGGCTCAGATCACACGGACGCAGCTGGATGTCGTCTCCTTCGGACTGCAGTTCAAAATGGTAACTAAAC
Organism: Paragonimus westermani; assembly: GCA_008508345.1. NCBI lineage: Eukaryota > Metazoa > Platyhelminthes > Trematoda > Plagiorchiida > Troglotrematidae > Paragonimus > Paragonimus westermani. The sequence goes on from QNGE01000101.1 coordinate 322,114, forward strand.
GTGTTAACAAGTTGGATACACAATTTCAATCTGAATATGTGTACGCTCAATTGAAGGGTCTGTCGCCCACGTCTTCTGATGAGACGAACCGGTTTCGTGCAAAATTGGTAGGTATTTCTACCCAGTTTCTATCAGCGTCTTTCGTCTGCAATGTTGTCGAACAGGAGCATTACCAAGCCACGAAAGAATTAGGAGAAATGCGGTAGCTGGTGTTTGCAAAGTCGGATAAAGGCATTGGAGTTGTCATCATGAGCAGGAACAAAAATATGACAAAAATGAATACCATTTTGGAAGACCAACGAAAGCCTACAGAGGATGAGACGACTAAAGATAACGCGCTGCTGGAGGAACAGATAGCGAGGGTACTCCAAATACTGCTGTCATATATCTTAAAATCAGCAGAGACGCATGAAGCCCAGTTGGCACGGAAATACCACGAATGAGGGGTGCATCAAAAATACACAAGGGTGGAGCAACTGTGAGACCGATTTCGTACATGAACATTTTAGCGCGTGATGAATCTGCTCGATGGTTGCTTGAAATCTTGGACTCCGTTCGTAAAATGTTATTCCTCACTGTCTAAAGGACGCTTTTGGACTGGCGAAGACATTAAAATGCGTGTCGGTGCGTTGGTTCTCATTTTACGAATGTTCCTCTACGTGAGAGTTGAAATTTTGTATGGTGTTAGTTCTATCCAAAACTGTGATGCAAATATATTGAATATCTCAAGGGTCTCATCTTAATGTGTACATCATCATTTTGAAGGACATTTTATAGACAAATAGACGGAGTGGTTATGAGTAATCTGTTAGGTCCAACATTAGCTTATATCATCCTGGGAATGATTGAACGGCAAGCTCCAGATAATATTGTCAAAGCCTTATATTGTACAAACGATATATTGATGATATTTTGATTTCTACGAATATCGAACACTGATTTGTTTTTTAGCCTCCTTAATCCTATCACTCCGACGTAGCCTTATCTCACGAAACTGAAGCAAACGGCAGTTTAGAATTCTTATACGTACTTATCACCAGGATGCGACATTACAACGATCGGTCTATCGCAAAGTAATATGGAGTAGGCAATATCTTCAATTCTTCAGCTTCACCTTAACCAAAACCCTGTTTAACAGGGCCAGGTGTATTTGCACCCCTTGGTATGCTGCATATAGAACAGCCTTCAGACCTATCTCTCGTTTCCTTATCCAACGAGCAGCTTGCTCACTGGCAAATTAGCCTCGGTATTATTTCTTATTATTGTAATGGTTAAACTGATTTCGGTAAGCCGTTCATCTTATGCACTGGCCCCGTTTGCGGTCTGATCCTTACATTACTTTGGACTATGTTGGTTACACTGTCTAGGGTTCGTCTGAGATCAAACAATATTCAGCCTACTGGTTGTGCACAGTGGAGGTTTCCACGAGGTTTGCTGTATTCATCTTACTTCTTATTGGTTTATCTGGTATCGTAGTACACCATTGTCTTCAATACCGTCTCAAACGCTGATCATCGACGGGTTGATTTGTTAGCCCTATTTAGGTTATTTGACTTTAAACATTCGATCTATTGACACTGAACCGTCGCTTGCATTTGGCGGTCAGACGTGGTCTTACTGACCACGCGTCACCGATCGGGTCCGAGGTCGTACAGAATCGACAGTACTCAAATTCCTTTGGCGGACGACAGTGTATTTGCCTAAGTTCTTGATCCAGTTCACCAAGCGGCAAAATACCGAGGCTTAATCGAGGTATCGTGCTGACAAGTAGCCGGTTTTTGCCTCCCGATGTCGGAAATAAGTGTGGTCCCATTGCCAGTTTGCCTTCGACAACAACCAGTTTTCCGACTTATCTCACCCCTAATGCTTCGCCTCAAAGTAATGATTCTTATGTTTAGAGAAATTGTACGTATACTATTGCATAATTGTGGCATGTTTTGGACTCCTATAGCCATGTAAGGAAAAGGTCCATGGATAGCTTCATGAATAACGAAGACAATACCCCGGAAGGTAGAAAATGTGTCAAAGTCCACTGATATCTATTCCTCCTTAATGTCCATGCTCTATCGAACGAACGGCATGGATTCAGGCGATCAGCCCGCTAGTGAGTAGAGCTGAAACTGCAAGAGTTGTGCTAATTGCATTGTTTCCAATAAGATCCTGACCACAAAGACACCAAGAGATGTAGGAAAGAAGTGTCATCCGAGAAGCGAATAAGACTGTGACTAGAACATACTGGTGTACTATAACTCACGTGTGATTTGTCGGAAACTGGGTGGAGGATGGAAGTGGTTTCGTCAGTGGAAATCGGTGCAGCAACAGATGAGGTTGGATGGTTGTCTGAAGTCCGAAAATAACGGGAGATAGAAAGAAAAATTGTTCAGCTGGAATTCGGCCGCACAAGTTGTGCCGAAGCTAAATGGAAAGATACGACTGGTGTGAGCAGCTGTGTCCGGATGATTACCTAATTTCGATGACTACCATTCGGGTGGACAAGGGAAATGATTTGAGAGACACAGATCAGTGGTAATAACGCACACCGTTTCATAAACATGACACGCTGGATAGTTTGACTGTTTCCGGTTAGATGCATAAATACAAAACGGTCTGTCAGGTTGGGATCTTTGGGTTCCCAATAGCGCTCGGGACGGAATTCATCGTTAGATCCACATTAGAGTTAAAACACTGGAAACGGTGAAAGCCCCCACTTTTCAACCAATCCACAAAAGATCAGCCAAATGGAGTCGATAGAATGTGCACAGAGATAGAAAATGGGGAGTATCTAACACGCAATTACTGAAAAATACTGAACACTTTGAGAAATCCAACCGAAGCAGCGTACGTTATCATGCGCCCTCCCATTGCTGGATAGATTGTATACGAAAATCAAACGGACAAGCGTGAGGCCGTGAACAAATGCGACTAATGTCACCTAAGTGAAGCGACCGAGGTCTGCGCGAAAGAATAAGCAACACAAGCCGACGTGTCCACTTCAGAGTGGCAGGCATTTCGGAGTGAGTTGCACCAGAAAACATTTTTCACACTGAGACCTAAGCAGAAGTGTCACCTTACGCGCAATAATCATGGACCGGCAATTGCACCATTGGTCGAACTACCCATATGCACCGGAAATAACCGAGATCGCACATGTTTTAAGATCGCTTAAAAGTGAGAGATTTTAGGACACAGGCGGGTCCGATATTGTCAGGCCGTCGTAATTAGCTGCAAGCGCCCGAAATGACGTCTTCCTCGTTGTCCTTTCGCAACCAGGATTGTCTTCCAAAATGTTCACAATCCAAAGCTAACGCCTTTGGCGAATCAACTGAAGAACTTCACATTGTCTGATGAGGAAGTTTCTACACAATCCAATAGCAGCAAAGCACATTTGGGCTAAACTGGACAGAGTTACTCATACCAGGCAGGCCAACAGGTAGAGGTCTGACAAATCACAGTCTCCTGGTCCTCCAGGTTGGGGGTTGAAAGATGGTTGGCATCTCTTTCTGAAAAACGTACACCGCCACCCACCCGCAGCCTTGCGGTACAGGCTATTGAGCCAAAGGCTTTGGTTGAGAACCCTAATCGTTCTCCTGTCTAGATCTGGGCGTCCTGGCAGTATCTCAGCCCACACACAACCATGAATACTCACAACACAAACAA
>QNGE01000101.1:327734-359250 GCA_008508345.1 Paragonimus westermani
GAGGTGTATTTCTCTGAAGCTTAAAGGTCGTGTATATAAGACAACGGTGAGGGCCGTATTACTTTACGGCAGCGAAACCTGACCGCTCAGGGTAGAATACGTGAACCGTCTTCAAGTACTTGACCACCGATGTCTGCGTTCAATCGCTCGTATCGGGTGGCACCAGCGCGTAAGTAACGAAGAGGTTAGGAAGCGGGTGTTTGGTAGTGATTGTCAAACGAGTTCTCTTGTTCAGTCTCTACGTTTTCATAGGCTTAGATGGTTGGGTCACGTATTAAGGATGCCAGCTAGTCGTCTTCCACACCGAGCACTGTTCGCTGACACTGCGAGAGACTGGTGTAAGGTGCGAGGTGGTCAGATAGTGACCTGGCGTAGGAAAATGAAGTCGTTCATTAAGGGGTTGGCCACTGTGGGTCGTGTTCGTCTTCCCGGCTGGGGCCCTCGCGACTCACAGAGTCGGTGGCTGAAGACCCTCGGTGAGATGGTGGCTAATCGAGCTCAGTGGCGTGAATGTTTTCGTTGTTTGGCCGAGTTGTCTGTGAAGTGAGTGCATTTAATGACGCGGGCAGTGAAAGCCGTAAGGAAGCTGTCTCGCCGATGACGCTTTACTCTCACTTACAGCTCGGTTGTTTGTTTGCAAGGTGTAGACACCTTGATTTCGAATGCTTGAATATAGACGTAGTCATTGCATTGTCTTCATGGTTGTGTGGCAGTTAAGCATTAGTGTGAACCAATGATGTATTACTGTCTATAATGATGAGGATGATGATGTGAGTGGGATTTCATACTACTCATACATGTCCTGGCGCTGTTACTGCGCATCTGGAAACATAAGTGACGCAGCACAGAACGCTAGCGGGGACATACGCAAAGGTGAGCTTTGCCTTTGCGCACTATTACAGACTAAGCAAGAGACGGATATTATCAAACGAACGGGAGTATAAAAAGAAAGGAATAACGGTGATTGTGCTGGTGACAACGAATACATTCGAATGCACTAGCAGCTAAGTGTCCAATACAAAGATGGCGGAACAAGGCGGAATTTACGAGGGTAATTCAGATATGCACTCAAACGTGATGAATATTTAAGTTTAAGGACTTCAACAAAACAACCAAAGACGAATAACAGAAACGACAGCAAACAATGGTAATCAGAATAGTTGATTAATTCCAGAGGTGTAAATCAGCAATTCAGAGGTCAGACAAAAGAGCGAGATGTTGGACACTAGAGAGTGTTTTGATGTCGGCAAACCAATTAGGTCCAAGGAGAAAGGTGATCCCAATACGTCTGACTGCAGAGTACCTGAGCAAAAGCTGAAGGTCATCATAAATAGTTGAGTGTCAGATAGGCGCAATAACTGCAAATTAAGCTCTGCTAAAATAAAACAGCTATGCCAGACATCAGAGTCGCGTTCCCCTTAAGCACCTGAAGGACGACGAACACACCAACATACGTAACAGCATCTTGAGACAATTGCTATAATAAATTTGAAATGCTGAGTTCCTTTCAACTAATTCATCAGAGCAGAACACATGATACGATACGTTAACAAGTCGTTTACCACCATCAATCACAAACGTAAAACGTGCCAGTTACAGGCATGATACCGATAAGGACAAACAGAGACTAGAAACGCCCACAACCAAACTGAGTATTGTGTGACCAAGACCATGACAACCCGCCAAGTTGTCTCAACCGACTGTTACATGCCTCATGACAATAAGTCACCAGTTTGACCCAGTAAACTCATTCCAAATACTGTTGCGCAATCGAAACCCAAATTTGCCAGTTTTCTGTGGAGTGAGGTTTATCCGAATTTACTGGCCAACGTTCGGTGGCACAGTGATTGAAGCAACTTATCGGATTGCCATGGTCTTGATTGCATACTATTAGATGAGCTTATAGGTGTGTCTAGTCTGACTGTTTTCATCTGTATGGTGAATATAACTGACGTTTTACGTTTGCGACGAATGAGAGTATACGAGATGTTAACGTATCGGAATACGTCTTCTTTCTGGTCTGAAATAATTTGAAATAAGATCTGATGCATCACATCATCATCATCATCATAGACAACAATACATTAGTGGTTCACACTAATGCTTACCTGCCACACAACCACGAAAAAAAGCAAACGCGGTATAGGAAGAAAAAAAGAAGGGGATGGGAAGGGACCTAACTACTGAAAATAAATGTCTATATTCAAACATCACAAGCAGCTTGTTAACTAACTTCCCCAGTCAACTATCATTGGGTTCACACTCCGTCTGACATTTTGAACTGAGGAAATGGGAAACGAACCATCAGAAGAAAGGAAATAACTTGTGACTTCCGTTAGACGAATAGGAGCAAGTGTGTTTTAAAACGTTCCTAAAGGTAAGCCGATTAAAACTGAATGAAACAGTATTCATTTCTAATCACATTTTTCAGAAATCCTTAGCAAACTGAGACGTTTTTCAGTTAGTACAAACCGTCTGGTGTCTCAAAATTCACACTCCATTGTCTCCAAACTGCGAATCCTGTAAGCAAGCCACAGGGGACAGTGAAAAATACGTTGAACACCAAGAAGTCTGCTGGCTGAACAAGTGTTCCCCTAGTGACATTTGTAGCAGTACTCTACAGAAACGCATGACTGTGAACACGCGAATAGTGACTGAGACTGTAGTAGACGAGTAGGGTTTGGTGGCGGAACAAATGTGGGTCCGAACGTATGGCCTGCGTTGTCTACGAGGGTGCGGACAACAAAAAGCACACACAGGCAGACGCGATACAACTACGGAATACAAACGCATTTAGGCACACTCAACTAGATCACGAAGGAAACCCAAATTACAGAGTAGTTGGAAAACCCTTACCGAAATCCGGGGGTAGGGCAGGTCCATGGAGAAATGTGGGATCCGGCTCATGAGATAATTCGTCTGAGTTCGATTTGCCCTCCTGATTACAATCTTGTCTTAAAGATCGTGAAGTGATTCGTGACAAATCGGATAACGGAGCACCTGAGAAGAATAGAATAGATAAAAAACGAGCGAGTAGTTACGCTCAAGAAAGAACAAAAATGAAGAGACGATTCGGATGGATCATACTGCTGCTCATGGTTAAAAGGACGGCTTACCCATATCGCCTGTTGGTTGGAATAAACGAGCGAAAAAAGAAGCTCGGTCGGATTCCGGAATCCACGAGTTGTCAGCAATCGCACGGTTGTTTGTAGCGGGAGATAGTTGGGATGGGGGCTTATTGGGCAGTTGCTCCGTTATCGAGGTCTGCTCCTGATCATCGGATTCTGACGAGCTGAGTTCTTCATCCGAGGCGAAAATCGACTTGAAGAGATCCATCGATGGACGGCCGTCTGGAACGTCGTCTACAAGATCAGAACCATCCGCCTGAACGGGTAAAGACGGACCTATCCGACGTGGACCCGGTGAAGTCTAGAGTGAAATGAACCATACTATTTGCTACGTTTGTCCAACGGTAAACAGATTCAGACCACAAACGACCAGCATCAATTTAGGTAACTATGGGGTAAAAGTGTACAATTAGTAGGTGACAGTTGGCACGGTACGCCAAATAACTCCACAGAGACAGGCAGCTCAACAAGTAATGCAAACGCCCGGAAAAATATTCCCAGACAGTTATAACCATTAGTAAATTTTAAAGCAAGAAGAAAAACTAGTGTTGGCTCGTCAATACCGAATAAACAGCAACACGGAAACCTTTAGTTTATTAAAGTTTACATTGCTTCGGGAAGGACGTAAAAAACTGAACATTAGATTTCAAACATTGTAACCCGTATGACACACATTATAGCCTTGACCTAAGGAAGCATTAGTTCTACATATTGTTTTCGAACAAATGATACAGGTTTCAGCCGGATTACTGTGACAGCCTGAGCAAATTTCAAGACCCGTGGGTTTCGGTAGTGCAATACAATGGCGGAAGCTGATGCCAACTCTACGATGTAGTCAGTTGATAGGATGCTTCGTCCGGTCGATGAATCTGAAGGTCTAGGATTTTCAGCGGCTACTGTATCGTAGGGTTATGAGACCTGTTTACAAACCAACTTGAAAACACGTTCCTAAACTCAGGGTAACATGTGAAGCAGAAGCTGATGAAAATCTACTCTAACTGGGTATTTGTATCTTACGTAGGATCGACGGATCAATCAAACGTGGCACATGAGGAAAACCAGCGTAGTCTAGTCAATACATATCATCTATTAGTAACAATCAGGTGGAACATACGCGGGGTATGGTGAGAATATTATTCACCAGGGCGCATCGTATCTACAACTAGAGATACTCACGAATCAGGGCAGAAGTGGAAACCTCTGGTTACAGACCCCGCAAGTCGTAAGCACGATGAGGTAGCCGAGAAACTAGTATGCGATGAGCTATCGTCCAAAGAGAATATGGTGACGTTGCGGACGACCCAAACAATTGACTTTCCGCTGAAATGGATTTACAACGTCGCCAATCAGATGTACAACCTACCTATGCTCTCGATCGAAGGATATCGACCTACGGGGTCAAATCATACTACGTGTATTACTTCTTCTGTAACCGCGGAGAAAGTTACATGGGCAGGACCGATAGATCATTGACCTCAAGAATGTTTATCTGAAAACACTTATTTGTGAAACTTAGGCTGCCGTGGGCATAGTTCGTAGCGAATGCCATTCAGGTCATAGTGTCTGACGTTCACCTCTTAGTTTATCTTCCCCGAATTACTGTAGGCGATGAGTTGAAAGTCTGTCATTTGTTATTTCGTATTGAAGAGCCAATAGTTGATGCCACTACTAGTGTGCATCTTGAATTTTTTGTTCAAAACACATCACACTAATATGATCACAGAAGGAAACCACTACAATCCATCTAACACGGTGACGTATGGGTAGGGCACTGCGGCGTCTACACTTCAATGTAAAATCAAGGAATCAGTGAGCAGAGCCAGATAGCACTTTCTGAGCATCGTGGCGATCGTCACTTAGTGTTGCGTAACCTGTGGCTAGTGCGGAACAAATAAAACCCTTCCATCCACACCGACCACATATTACCTGACAAACGGTGTATACACAGTCAACAATGATAGGGGACAATGAGAGAATGGAACGAGAGCACAGTCAACTTAGGCTTGAATATGGATTTGGAAGGAGCAGTTAAATTGATTCACACTGCTTTCCATCAAAGATAACGACAATGGCAGTGAAAATGCGGATGACGAAAGGTTTGGGGCTACCTACTATGGGTTTCAATGCAGCCGCAAATTGTTTTAGAGCCAAATCCGCGTTCAACTAGGTGCATCATATGACACTAAGGTGTACGCGAAAACATAAGAAATCAGATGAAAGCAGTAGGGGCAAAATGTGAAAAACCGTTCAGAGACGTAGACGGCTGAAGTATAGACTGATGATAGCAACAAATCGACCGATAAGTCGAGTATTCCGTAACGGTGCCTCAGACGACTGGTCTGAGCTATAAGGTTGATAATCAAAACGTAGCGCAGAGAAGTGTGGAGGTATCAGCAGGGTGGTCACTACAAATCACCAGGATTCCAGGTTGGAGCCTGTGGCTTACATGATTTGTAAATGGAAACACCAGATTCAACAGAATAAACATCGTTGTTTTCTGGCTATGTTGTTTGTGGAGTAATGACGATCACTGAAATAAAAAGGCGATATCAGTAAAGAAGCCTACTGTCCAGTGAATGTCAGATTACTCCCGCTTGCAAATTGTTTTCAAGTGCTAAGTGTAGGCACTGTGATACGCATAGTTTGTGTCTAAAAATAAGGTAACGTTTCCCCTTCTAGTTTGTAACCTAACCAGGAGTAGCCATCACAGTTATGTGACAGCTAAGCAAAACTCAACCAATGAGGTGCTACTTCTAACGACAACGAGAATGATTGTGCAGTGATTATGCACGTGACAGACAATAACCCGGGATACTCCAAACAAAGTAGGTGGTGCAACGGTCTAACACAAAAGGCACTAGAGTGTAAAATATCCGCACCAAATTTAGTACGAATGAAGTTGAACAGCTTGGGCGTCGTGTTTAACATGTTATTGATAAACAGATTGAGAATAACACAACGTTACGAGCAAGTTGTAATACTCTACGTTTCAACCACCTCTAGAGAAAGGCCAACCGAAGTGGTTGAAACGTTGAGTATTACAACTTGCACTGGAGTTTGCTTTGAAGAAGCCCACACGAAGCTAAGGACACTGGCTTAGTAATCCCAGCAGAATTGGATCAAACTAGACCGCAAACACCATGAATGCGGGATTTCCGTCAACGCTCTGCGTGTTCAAATAGAATATTAAACTTCGATTGAAATCAACAACGAGAAAGGGTTCTCACTGATTCCTGCCCAGAGGAAGTGGTGTTTTGAGGTGTATCCGATAATTTCGATTCTGGCATTTGTGAATTAGCTGCCTCCGCGGCTTCAAAAAGGCACGCAAACAAAGCTGCACCACGCGAGTTCGGAATGTTAACAACACGCCTTGGAAGCGGTTTGGACTGGTCGCGAGTGGGTTCACCAGCGCTACCGTCTGCTTGTGGATTAGACAATGACAACTCTGCTTCCGGTTCACGTGTCACAACAGGCTCGCCGATGTGCACATCTTCCTCGTCCTCATCCAAATCGTCTACCTCCATTCCGCGGTTGACGTCCAGCAGGTCAAATAAGGAAAACTCCACAGAAGCATCCCCTTCCTTGCGCCGACCGATGCCTCTCCGTCGAAAGGGATTACGAGGCCGCCGTTCATCAGGGCAACCAACAAACGTAGAACTACAAACCGCACAAAGGTAATGAAGCAGTATGTTTAACGTACGGTTGCAGGTATTTTTTAAACTGGACATATTCATTCATTCATAAAGGTCGTGAACGTGACCAGTGTTTTGGTTTTATCCGTCAGTCACCGCAAGAGTAATGTGGAATGTTCCAGGATAAAAGAATTTTAATAAATTAAAGTGGATGTAAAAAGGTTAGACAGCGAACCGAGATATATTGCGAACGCAGGTACATCACCGACAGCAGTGTGCTGCCATCTCGAACAAAGTTTCTAACAGGCGCGTTGAGTGATCATCAGGTTCCCAATGAGACAGTCGACAACAAACTGTACTCAACTCAAATTTCGTGAAAACGTCGCTGTCTGAACACCAAGCAATTTTTCTTAACCGTTGGTAATCTCAATGTATGACAAACACTCAACTGGTATGCGGTGTGTGTGGCCCAGCTGTCGCAGACCGTGTGTCTACCTCACAGGTGGTCATTGGTGGTTACGTAGTTTCACATTCAGTGAGAGCCAACTGCGGGTTATCCAACCTTCCTCCTTAGTTTTGAAATCCGGTATTATTCCTCCGTATTTTGAATATCCTTTGGTTACGTTATAAATCAACTATCTTAACACAGGCCTTCAGAGCGCAATCAGGGATTTTAGGATTCTGCTTTCGAATAGATTGCCAACCATTCACACTTTAGTCCATAATCATTTAATCTCAGTGTGTTGAGTATGAACACAGAAGCACATGTTGGATGATAACTGAACGACTACCGGTATGCAGTGAAAGTCAGGTAGGCAGTCGATACTGTGAAGCAAGCGGAAAACTGAGCGATATCCGACCAGCGAAGCAAACAAAGAGCAAGAGAAATGTACTTTACACACATGCCCATTTCGTGTCGACTAAACGCTGCAATTTTGATCTAATCGATTAGTTAAATGGGACGGTGCGGTCATTTCAATGATGTGATAGCCGGTGATGATCTGATGGAATTCGTCCCTTCATTGTTCACATCATAAAGCATCCACCTACATGTGACAATATAGACAGCCACATCAAAGCTGGATAATGTCAGACAGATCAAACCAAGACGGCAGAGGTATTCGGAAAATCCCATGTTTAAAACCGTAACTAGATGATTGATAGGTGTGAACACTTGGATATATTGAGTTCCTCATCAGATTCGGTATTGATAATGGACATGCAAGAGAACTGTTGCCGAGCAACAGATAGAATTCATTGAAATGAGGTGGGTGGATGGTGTATAGAATTTATGTTTGCTTAGAAACAAAAACACAACGGATGATGTGCGAAATAAGACAGGTCATAGAAAACAATTTCGTAAGGAACGCTGTGATTTAGAAAGAGATAACCTCACAAAAAAATACGAAACCAAGAAGACGCAAAGGTAGGTCACTGCACCAGTCAACGAACAGAGCCTATCCAGTCGAGGAACAAAAAAAATATTGAACAAACGGGGATATGGACTCAATGTCACCAGGATACGACAAAATCCAAGACGTCCCGGATGACTTACTCTGGATAAGGGTTAGGTACATTGACTCGTTTGCACAAAATGCCGTCAGGGTGCCAAGTTAAACGCCTTCGTGTCAGTGCACCGTAATGCTCTGTGGCTACTGCCCGATCACGAGGCTCGACAGTTTCAAGGTTCTGAAGCAAGATTACAGGGCACAGGGAAGGAAACGACTCTGTAGTAAGCAACGTTGCTAATAACATTATCAGTATTACTGTGTTTAAGCAATCAAGGGCAAGACGTTGAGAACACCATGTGGTTGCAAAAGCGTCCACAAGAAGATACAACAAGAGAGTACAGCAAGATCTATGAGAAGAATTTCCTACGGTTTCTCTCACCTCATTTCACAAACATCCCGCCGAACGCGATTATTCGTCCTCTCGCTTAAGTTATCGGGCCAGAGGCTTGGGGAATGTCGAAACTCCTATCAGAAAATATCTCAATATCCACAAGCTAAGATGCCAAGTGTCCACTTCGCAGCACATGTCGCTCAGCAGAATCGAAGGCATATTCCACCTTGGATTCGTATTCGTAATGCGTGATCGGACCATCCGAATCAGTATGTTGTCACCGGTTAAGTGAGTGAACTTGTTCAAACCTCATGACTGAAAACATGCCGCCTAAAATTATCTCGGTCACCAGGCCATGTCATCTGATGCATGCAACCGAAGTAAAAAAAACCGCCGGGCATAAAACACAAAATGCCAGATATCCCCGAGCCTTAGTTATCACGTTTCGCAGCAGTACAACGGAACTGCATTTACTGTCATAATCGAATAAAGCAAACTACTAAGGAATACCCCCCAGAACCTTCGATGCTTCTGAACAATTCTGTTACAGTGCATATTGTACGTTGTACGGATCGGCCTCCCACAGTACCCATCCTTGGAAAGAAATTACACAAATCGCCGACTCAACACAAAACTTCCACGTAACTTAAAATCTTCAGAAGTCGCAGTTCGACTAACTATGCCACAAGGAGACACCTGCACTCACTTCTACTTTGGCCCGGAAAGCCTTTTCCTCTTTCTCGGACAACTCTTTGCTGATGTCCATGCAACCGGCTGATCGGAAACGTGAAGAGAGCAGATTAGCCACCAGCTGTTGTTTGTGGGCCGGTAGATGTGTGGTAAGCGGAGTGCTCCGCGCAAGCACAATCGGGGGTGGCTGTGATCCCGTCGTATCGTTAGTACCGGAGTCAGCAATGGGCGTAGGGAGTGCCGTTTGTAGTTTGGCAGCGTGTAAAATGGCGCTAAATGCGTTCAGTTCCCGATCCCGATCCTCACCGGATAAATCAACACCACCGGAGCAGCGAGTGTAGGCCAACTCGGCTGTGTTGGAGAATGAGAGGAACAGAGTGAGTCAAAAAAACAATATCCGCGAGAGTAAGCTGAAATTAGTATAAGTCGTGGTCTATCATAAGAGCTGTGACAAAGTTTATGGAACTTCAGGCGATATTGTGAATAGTAAAACTACATGGGGGCTAAATGACTTCTGCAAAAGCACACCTTCTAACACACTGGCATGAGCTCAGCCTTCTTGTGAAGGGATGAGCATAGATAACATTGTGCGATGACGTGTTTTACCCTACTCTCAAACTTTTAAAAAATCACATTGGCAGTAGTCCCTAAGGTACTAGCACCATGCAGTGCAACGATTGTAAGGCAATGATGAATGCGCAACTATCTGGTTTCACGAGGTTTATGAGCTCCTATATATCTTACTTAGGTCAACCGTGTTTGCTATATTGTACGGTGTTTGCGGACGTTGTCTTGAGCCGCCAGTGGCAGTTTGGGGGCTAGTGTAAGATTTTGCTTCGGAGGGTGATAACTTTGACATTAAAGCATGCTTAAAGAGATGCTATCGGGAGCTTGAGTGGACCCAAAAAGGGATCAACACTGTTTGTCGACGACAACGTAGACAAGAACGGTTGTCAGCCGCGCACGTGTTGTGGGTTTGTGAAGTCCAGCCAAGATTTTCGTCTATTTCCTAATGCTACTCACTTCTACCAGTTTTTCTCCTGTGGTAGTGTAAAATACGCGATGATGAAACAATTCGCCCGAAGAGCGCTGTGTTACCATGGTGTTGGTATGAAACGATCGTAGAAATCTACAAGGTAAATTGAGGAGTTAACATCACGCCACAGGTTGATCACGCCAGTGAGCCTGAATGCCAACGTCATTGCATTAGGCACATTAGGGTTGAGTACTCAAATCTAACTGACAGCACAGTAACGAAGTGTCATTTATCGACGAATTAAGAATATTGGGCTTCTCCTTGTGTCACAATATTATAAGACTATTTTGACTGACTTTAACTCTGTCGACATAAACTGAGAAACAACATGCAACACAGCCCGAAAATCAGGCACTGAGGGAAAACCAAACTCGAGTTTGACCAAGCCCTCCCTTGAAATTACTTAATCAAGACTCCGAGATCCTCACCAATAAGCAGCAAGTGGACGGGCTTCAAAGATGCAGTGCATGAATGACAATCCGGGGGAGATAATTTCATTAACGGGATTTTTCGCTGGTAGAGCGTTTTGAAGCAACAAAAAAAGTGACCAAGAGTACCGTTGTCTGCGTAAACCACATCTACCAGTGATCTCTGATACTCATTCTACTGAAAGACGATGTAACCTCTGAAATATCGTAAGCCTTCCGTCTCTAATCTTTTTCCACGGATTAAAATCAAGTGTAGGAACTCAACAACCACCCAACATCGCCCGTTTATCACGCCATAAATTGCCCAGTGGAATTATTTCTGTAAGGCAGAGTAGAAAATAAATCAGCAGCGATGCCGAACACAAACTTGGCTTGGCGATAACACGACGTTTACGGTTCACTACGCGTCATCTCATCCTATAATAAACCACACTGTAGCAAAACTCATCACCGAGGGAGCACCAGCAAACTGTAGGCATTTAGTGTTCACAATCTCAAACTGTAACTGACGCTGTCCACGTCTGCATTCATCATGTAAAAACAGAAGGGCAGGAACACCCCAGTTGATAGCATTGGGGTTACGGGCTGAAACTTATGTCTACCAAGGATATTGTAGACGCTGTTTGCCATAAAGAGAGTAAAACCATTGGTATGTAACCAATAACGTGTAACTTTTCGGCGCTGCAGCCAAAACAGAGCTCGTTCCAGAGCCCTACGATAAACCGCGTTGTTCTGGCCAGTTTGTCTTCCACTAGTGTGTTGACGCTCATCGCTTTTGCGCCAATTGATTAATCATTTGCTTACGACCAACTGTAGTGAAATCGGATTGGGGCGATTTCCTGATTGGAGAGCGTTCAGCCAAACAGAACTCACGTACAAGCTGCTGTGGGCAGAATTGCAGTCGAGTGGCGCCAACCAGTCAAAAACGGCGATCAGCTGCTGCATCGGATTTGTTTGGGAGAGGTGATGATTAGAACGAACTGTTTGAACGCGTGTCACATTTAAACAACCGATTTGCCTGAAGCAACATAGTGGAACGTAGTAACGGACGAGGCAATCAAAACGCACAAACGCCTGCTGTCCAATAGCAATCGTTAATACTGTTGTTATTGTTGTTGTTTCCGATAAACTAAGATTGTTTAGTGCCGCTCAGGTTCGTGTTGTTCTGGTTTTCTCGATTTGGTAGCCTAGTACGCCACACCAACGGTGCTCGTCTGCTATCCAGTCATTTTCACCAGTTTGTCCGTAAAGGCTCATCACCACTCAATGGTTTTCTCCAGAACGTAAACTTCTTTCAGTTGTCACATTATTCAGCATCCATAGAAATTTATTACATTGAGCTAATCAAACATGCCGTTAACGTGTTGTTAGGCACCAAAAACTCTACTCGATTTTATACGCCCATCCTAGTGGACTATCAGACCAAACAATCAAGTTAGTTGAAGTCCGCCAGTCGGCCTTCCAATATACCTAAATGTGTCGATATGTTTTTCTCGTCTTTGAAAGGTAAGCAATTTGAGAAACTTTCTAACTGTTTATTCTTTACATAAGTAATAAACCGTTATTACTTTTTTCTTTTGCGGATAACAGTGTTAGGGTTATTACGTACATACATATTCGAACTAAGTATACTAGATCACCGAATGCAGTCATTCGTTTAGGCGCTAAAAGATGCAACACATGGCGACGAGTCTACACAGGCACAATCCACCATATGAGCGCGGTAAAATTATGGGATGTATCCAAGGGGAGGTTCATCGTGCGCACTCAACTAACATGTTGTCATACCAAAAATCAGGTTCGTTTGGGGTGACCATAATCAGACGGCTGCTCTGATTTGAGCTTCGGTAGATTGGCAGTATCCAGCTCGCATGTGGTCCAGGAAGCCATGGACAATAAAAAGCGGAAAAATCATTAGTGATATGAACGCCAGCAACCACAAGTGAAACAGCGAGTTGTTCCAAAACAGTGCGAGAAATAAAAATGATTTTGCAACTAAACAACCGACCACATCAAAATTACATCAGTTGCAATGAACGGACAGGGAGGAGCTTAGCTTATGCTTGAAAAAGGAGCGACCTGAAGATAACCAACAGATACAACATTGCACTGCGGTAACATACGCGTAAAGCCCCTTCGGATGAGCACTTGGAACGCTTCGAATCTAGCCTGCTTTTCCGGATCCACTTTGAATGGTTTTAATAAGGCCTCCGTCTTCGGAAATACTGCACTGACCGTGGACAACGGGGTGGAATTCGTGGAAATCGAAGTCGTAAACAACACTGCAACCGAATCAGATCGAGGTGGTACAGGAAGGCCGGCAGCAGCTCCGTCCATTCGCAGCTGATCAATAGGGTTGACTAAATCGAATATGGAACCTGTGACGAGCACAGGAGATAATGGAAAACTCGGGAGCGTCAGAAGGCATGATAACCAATCAAGACATTGGTACACCAGATGGTCAGCTGAGGCTGTGCACCCTTGTAATATCTGAAAGACGTAACGAGTAAAGTGTTGCCTGTATCGCCAATAGAGACCGTATGAAAAAGTAGCCTATCAATGTCATTGAAAGTGGTAGGAACTGCGTCACTACTTCTGTGGAACAGAATGATTAAGATATGTATCTAGGCCACCATCTGAAAGGAACACACGGAGAAAAGTCACTGTTGGATTTCAAACGCAATTCCGGTTGATGATTTCCTAATGAACCTGTCATCCACTGAATGACCCGATTTGCACAATCGTACAAGAAGAATTATACACAGACGGCAAACGCAAAGCAAATCCCTTGATACCATATGTTATAAATTCATTCAGGCGCTACAGCCACCTTGTCCAAGGTTAATTCCTGTCACCTCTTCCAACATGACTGACCTGCATCACTGACATTCTCAATATAACGTACGATATTTGCACGTGTTAAGAAGCTATAACTCATGAATACCATCACTAACCACAGAGCAAATCCGTGGCTGAAGGTAACAGAGTTTTGACTTGTCCAGACATATCGTGATCTGAAAGAAGGACCGATCAATGTTCAGTCGGAATGACCAATCGTATAACAAACTGACTAGTTTGTCTTTCCCTACTGTTAAGTTTCCTACCCAACGACATAAGCGTGCAGGAATCCACGACTGACCAACACTTAAAAAGCACTATCTGCAGACGCAGTTTACTCAATTCCCAAAGTTAAGGCGAACAGCCAGCCAAATGCGCCCAGTGAACATCAGCGTTCAGAACAATATAACCGAAACCAAACGTTAAAAGTATCGCGAACAGAGCATGCTGATGATACCAACGTCCACAAGTGGTTTTTGAATGCAGAGTGAGATGAGTAGTCAACCTTAACAAAGTATGGGAGTGACACTGAAATATTTAGGTAAAAACAGTACCATCCACGTGTAAAGTAAGGACCGCCGGATACAAAAGAAGCGAATGTTAAAGCGTCATATCCCTTCATTTCGTGTTCAATCATTCAGTCTCATTAAGGAAGGTCGTGAGTAAGAAAACCGGCCCGAAAATCTCGTCACCAGGTGGGTCAAACGAAAAACAAACATCGCGCAACATCTGCTGCATAAAACTCACCGGTTGAACTACCCTCCAAGATGCCACTACGAGATACGGCATCCAAATGATGAGAGCTACGAGACAGATGTGTTTCTGTGAGCACAGGCAATTCAGGTTGCACCAAGCTAGCGGACGGATTACGAACGCACTGAGGGTTGAACACAGGCATGTAACCCGGGGGAATGCGCACAATTTGTACAGTTCCTGGAAGGAATTCTGTAGGGTTGTTGGCCGAACTAGGGACGAAGCCTGGAATGTGACCGGACTTGGAACCATCTATGGATTGTCGTGTATCTAATTGGGTAGTGAGACAAATAGGCGCACAAGTGAAAGGAGGCGACAGAAAAAAAAAACAGAATTGTTCGGCATTCGCAAGAACGCGCATTACAGTGAACTGAGATAAGGTATTTGAAAAAAAGCAACAGAGAACTTGGTGCTGAGACAATTTCACAAGCACTTTACCGGGTGATGTTACTATCGAAAGGCGACGTGGCCAAGTGAACGCATTTTCCGCAACGATTCTCAGCTACTTATGAGTAGTAAAGACCTTAGACCGTAGAAAAACCAGAAGGACTGATGAAGCCCTAATCAGTCGGTAACAAAACCAAGATACCGCCAGCCCTCATCACGAACCAAAAAGAGCACTAGGACACACGGAAAGTGTAAGTTAGGTATGAGGTTTGACATTAAGTGACAGATACCTTGAAAGGATGTGTACAGAACACCGCTCACGCATGATCACGATTACTGCGTATGGGGCCAGTGCTTTCGTGTATACCAAGGAGAAAGATAATCACTCTCCATTTTATTCTATTAGGCTTCCAGTTTTACAAGCGAATTTGAGAACAGATCTAGAATACGGTATAACTTCGGCGGGGATTCAGTAAACAATTATAAACTGTTTACACAACAGCAGTGTGTCGTCTGGTCCAAGCCCAGGTCTATAACTGTGACCGATTAGATCTAATACTATGCCCAGTGGGCTCGCACACACGCAGAAGAGAAAACGGCTAAGCGAACCTCCTTAAAAAGGGTCCACATCGTACGGGTTATTCCAATATTTACCTTAACATCCAGTTCACTCGACTAATTTGGTAGTATAATTAGAGAAATAAGGCGATTGGAGAGCTCCTAGTGAATAGTAGTTCTCCGATCTATCCAATTAAAACGTGGTAGTTACCTCGACACTGCGAAGGAGCAGTCCATCCATCGAAAGCTTTCCGTTGATTTGTAGATGACTTCTGACCTTTCTGTCGTTCTGATGTGGACGACCACCGTCCCAAACGAGCTGCTTCTATCTCAGCTTCTTCGTTATCCGCATCATCCTCATCACCATCCGAGTTTGGGCCACCGATCTCCCAATCATAGTCGGCAAGTTGATCGGATGTGTAGACGTCCGTATCATCCGTCTCTAAAGCCCCCACCCCAAAAGCCTGGCCTGTATGGGTAACGAAATTGAATATTACATCGATAACCATGCACACTACACCCAAATACATATCACGATGACAAACATGAAAACTGCATCATGGAGCGCGCGCACACGGTTGGCGGCATCCGTTACCAGATTATCTTGTCGCAGTGACCGGAGCCAAAGGACGCCTGCGCAAAACTTTCGTCGCAATTGGTTTGCGCTACACTGCTTGGTGTTCCAGTCGCGCAGGCAAACACGCATATTCGACAAAGGAGTGGTCAAGCGAGCTATAACAAGATGAATAACCGGGATACGCCATCTGGAATATCTGATCAGCACCATATTGAAGCAAATGTGTGCCACATCGATTTTGTCTGGAGTGGGTAGATACATCTCATGTGCCTTAAAAAGTGTTCGACCAATTAAGCCAATCACCTGAAAAAAAAACTAAATCAGTTGTCGCTACGAACGTACCTTCATCTGCACAACTCGGTTCACTCCAATATTGACTGTTGATTGCAAATCGCCGGCCCCCATATGCGTACGTGCCACGCAAACAGTACGTTTGTTTTTTATGACATTTGTCTGCTTCCTGTGAATGCTTATATAATCCATCAGCGCTGCACTGACCACTAACAAAACTATTTTTAAGAGGATCTATAATCTGATCCCACACGTATCATATGGCACATCGGACGCCCTCACTGACATGTCGCGCTGCGTAAGGAATGAGTGACCTTACGAGCATTGATGAGTGGCCATTTGAAACATTTTCTGAGAAGTGATATCTTCTGCCGCGATAGTGGTATCACCAATCTGTGGCGGTAACGCGCTGCAGTGATACAGAGTTGCAGAGAGACGGTCCGTACTGTAACCGTATGAACCAGAGTAGCCCGGATGTTTTGAAGAATCCGTGATGGAGCCGATTGTTACGACCAGCGTGACCAAACAAGGAAGAAGCTGGAACGTATAAAACGAGCGGAACGAACTACGGAAGCGGTAACATGAACCGCAGGAGACAGAACCTAAGCAAGCAACAACGAAGATGGGACCTTGTACTAAGCTACACATTTAGGATCCGTAAAATTATGACTCACAATTAGGCCGAGAGTCGAATGAATTGCGATGAACGTGAGTTTTCGCAGAAGTGGGCAAAAGATCGCTCAATGGCTTCCGAGATTCCCTGAAACAAACAGGTCAGTTTTAGGCACATTTTTACTTGCTCTAGTACTGATGCAGTAGGTTCGGTACACATGTTTGTGAGCCAACACCACTCGGACGTAGAGAAACCACTTCAACAAGGCGACTGTGACTGCCTAGACACTGCCCTCGGTTGTTCGGATGGACGGACAAACTGAGCACTAACGTGGACACGGCTGCACCACTATGACCGATATGGGCCTTTTGAGGATGCGTGCAAGGTGGTCGCACTCTGTGTCAACGTTACGCCACTCATTTCCGTCAACCGGATGTGTTCAGGTGATTTTTCGTTGCACATTGTTGTATACAGGTGCCTATCAGTAACAGGACGTGGGCAAACAGACGAAGGTAGTGGATAAACTGGGAATACTGCCAACTGGTTGATAGCATCAACTGACGGATTGATAAACGCAAGCCAGAACTTTGCAAATAAAAGGGCTTCCGTTGCAACACCAGGAGTCATTCACTATTTACCACTGGTTTAAAACATTTTACGTCAAACCGGTTGAGTCACGGATCGTGCTTTTCAATCGTTCTCGAATGAACTGCTCCTTATTTGGTTCTTGTTGTGAGCCGCTTAACCAATGCCCTGGACTGTCACACACTACTAGGGTTGCAGTACAACTAAATTTAACGTTTAAAAAAGTTGATGGATGGCCAGTCTCTAAAAGAAAGTCAAGGTATTGAAAGCCCTCATGGAAATCGGGGAGTGCAAAGGTACATCAAAATACAGTAGCACAGACGACACTCACTATTGCTACAATCTGTACGTAATTAATCTAAGCTGGGAGACAAGCCAAAAGAACCGCTAGGGTCAATTCGAGAAGACAGTGTTTGAAGGAACATTTATGTATCTAGTTAATGAGTGAACCCTCAAGGATTAATCGGTGCAGCTGAGTTGACCTTTGAATGTTAGTTAAGGTCAGTGCCACCAGTGGCCGAGGTATGTCGGGCGTCGCATAATACAAGCAGGACGATCTGTTAACAGCGCAATATAAAAAGCAGATCAGACTTCCGGTATGTCACGACTGAACCTAATAATCTGTGCTAAAGAATGCACAAAAACTTTTGAGTGTTGATCCCCGTTGTAACAGGGGCTGGAGTGAGGAAAAAACGCACCGCGTATACCCGCACGGGTGGGACAACCGCCACATGGATTGAATCCAACTGGCAGGCTTCCCTGTCGCTGAGCCAAGGCCGCGTGTGATTCCTCCGGGTGACGAAAACTGGCATCCGTCTGTGACCGTCGACCCATGGCCAAATCCGGGTTGAGACCACAGTACCCCAGACCGAACGTGTTGGCTTTCGCCTCAAAACTAATTTTTGTGTAGAAAGGAATACCTAATGTGAGAAGAGAAAATGGTGAAACACGTTCACTGAAATGAATGGCGGCACACACGCTATTGTCAGTCAGTACAAAGGTAGTATACCAAATGGTCTTTACAGTTCGACATTTGTACGTACTTGACTGTTCCGATTTGTGAGATGATGTAGGATAAGTAGTCTCTGAACTTTCAACGCTATCCTCGAACCCCGGTGGGTCACTTGTATGAGTTGACAATCTCTCCCTCCAACCCAATTTGCGTAGCAGCCGATCGGCCAACGGACCTCTGAACAAAAAGAAGAGTACACAACACTTATGAGACGATACCTAATCACAAACACGAAATAAACACGTAAGGTACTTGCATATGCAATGGTGGAGGGCACATAACGTACTTCCATGGTACAATAAGATCCTTGATTATGGAACTCGCACCTGGAATCACCGACTGTCCCCCAAAGGCGACTTTCAGAGTGTCTCGAATGTGAGTATCATCGAACGTGTGAGCCATTCGGATGCGACGAGGAGCAATGCCGAATTCGCCAAAGTCCTAGCAAACAAAAGTGACGCAAAATTTAAAAATGGAATAAGTTTGGAAATGAGTGTACATAACCACCGTAGTAAACTACTGGGGATCAGAAGTGCTTACTTAAGGCAATCAAACAGATACAAAAACCGAGAAGTAAAACCTGCCTCTTCATCCATGAAGTCCTCTGGCCGTAGAATCACCTGCTCTTTCGGATCACGTTGCCGTTCACGACGAGAGGACTGGAAGCTTCGCGGCTTGAAACCTACATCCAAAAATAGGAATTTAAATTCTGGAGTATACATTCAAAATGTGCGAAAGAAATGATATACGACATACGCACATACCCGATGGTCCTCCTCTACAGAGGGCCCCCGAGAAAAGCCACTCCTGTCCAGTCCCATGGGGCTTCCACAGGGCCTCAGAACCCCAGAGAGACAGATTCCGATACGACCACGGACCTAATTTCGTCGAGTTGATATCGCAATCTGCGGCTGCACAGCGTTGTCAAGAATGTGGGTTTCGGCCTACTTGCCTCAGTGTCAAGTGGTGTCAGCGTAGAAATGCCTTCAACCGTTTACATGTGTAGACAGACATATATACATACATGTGTATAAACATATAGACTGGTAAGCATATATGTATGCGATAATGTTGTCCCTTGGCCCCAGAACTCTTTTTTTTCCTGCTAACAGATATTCCGCTAGGTTACGATCTAGCAACTGTAAACATTCACGGAAAACTTCTATATGGGAGTCAATCGTACAATGAATATACTACAGAGGTATGCTTTTGCTATGGCATTCTTGATAAACCACCTGATGGCAAGGAGACGTTTACAGTGGAAAAGGTGATGGTCTACATATGTTGGTTCCTTAAGAGACAGAACTTGTGTTCATGTGATTCAGAGTAAACAAACGATATTTTTAGACAAACGTTTTGGACTTCAAAGTTCGATGTTGTCAATTTTACGTAGATAATGTTCGCACGGGATCGTTCTGGAACCTGTAATTCGACAATGACGATATTGTAGCGATTGCAATATGCCGATTAAATGCAGTCTTACACCGCATACCAGCTGTAGACGCAAGGAAGCGTTTTACGCGTATCTGGCCACTTTCCCTCGGTCGACACATGGTGGACACATGAGATAGTCGTTCTGGACGGAGATATTGTGGTGGATTGTCAGGTCGGAGGTGCGAGTTTTCGAACGCTCGGCCGAATACCTCAACGCGGGGGAGGTACGTTCAAAAGCCTGCCGCGATCGAATCAAGAACAACGTGCGCGACCAGATGAATCATCGCTCGACTTGATCGGACCAACGGGCGAGGCAGGGCAGGCGAAATACGACAGACGGCCAGATCGGAGGCGTGGTTTTTCCAACATTTAGAGGAACATCTCGACACGATGTTGGAATACGGTCAAGGCCAATATTGGGTGGATGGCGGACAGCACGAGCAGCCGGACGAGCCATCGCGCAACGAAATCGGACAAACAGACGAGGAATGGCAAGCGGAAAACCCTCCGATAGAAGGCACCGGTCACACACGTAAACCGGTTAGAAGTGCACACGACGTGTGAACGGAAACCGGGGGGTGCTGCGGGTTGGAATTATGACTCATAAACGAGAGAGCGCGCGTTGCATGTGACTGGCGATTTGGACAATAAAGATTGTGCTTTATTGGACGCCTACTCGCTACAATATGAACGCTCAGGCCCGCCGTCTTGGTGGGGCTGAGTCTCGTTTCGGTGGCACGTTTGGGATAAAATCACATTCAAATAATGGCGGCCGACTGTTGCAACTGTGCGCTGAGCACAAGCCATTTTCAGCTGACACTAGACATCGTGCGCGTTATTGCTATATTTTGCACCCGCCTTCTTCGAATCATGTCCGGGTGTTCGTGGGTTGGACAGACATTGGGTCTCGGAGAAATCTCTGGAGTTGTTAGAAGTCAGACGGAAGATTCCCCCCTGGCAATTCATATATCAAATCCAGAAAAGAGATCCCTACGAAACTGAAGTGTAGCCTAAAGACTGATCGAGGCTTGGTTAACGGAAAGTTTACAAAATGGAAACCAACTCGGCTTCAGGGAATACCGGTAAACTCTATATCTATCCTTGTCACTGGTCTTAGTCGACTGTCTGTCAGTGAAGCTACCAACGAGGCAGATGTCAAACTTATCTACAATAAGTCCAGAAGGTGGGAAGAACACTTTGATGGTCAATTCGGCTGGCCTCCTGCTCCCACTGTATTGCCGCCACAAACTTGTAATGTAGTAGCACCCCATTCGGTAGATTCGGAACCACCCAGTGAGACTGAGGTCCGCAGTTGTATCACGGCTCCCTAACACATTAGGGCTGCTGGTCCAGATGATCTCGTGCCTGCACTTTTCAAAGAAGATGAGGAGGGCGATAGAAGAGGCCCTGAAAAAATTGTTTCAAACGGAGACCATCCCTCCGTGTTGGGGTCACCGGATGTTTGTTCCCATATTCAAGAAAAGTATCAGAGGCTCTTCTGAAAACCATGAGGAGATTAGTTTAACTCGTTATTTCTAGAGTTCTGACATCCATTATACTTCGTCGACTCACTGCAACTCGACAAGTAAACATCAGGAAAGAACAGGCATGGTTTCGCCTTGAGCAGAGATTCATAGATCACACTTTCGGTCTTCGTCAAATCTTAGAGCAGCAGCATGTGTACGACTGGTCAACAATTGCCAAGTTTCTCGACTGTAAAGGTGTGTACGATTCGGTGGATCGATCTACACTTTTAGAATCGCTTAACCGCAGGAGAGTACCCAGTAAGTATGTGAAAATACCGTCAGCGCTTTATTCTTTTCCCTCAGCTCAGATCAGGGTTTACGGTGAACTGTCTGGCAGTTTCAGGAGCAGCACTGGCGTACATCAAGGCTATCTACTCTCGCCGTTTTGTTCAATTTTTGTCTCCGGCATTCATAAGATGTCGGCCTAGAGCTCTTACTTGGTGGAAGACTGAGTGATCTTCATTACACCGACGATAAGCTGTTGCTGTTTGACGATTTTCAAACAAAGCTAACAATGCCAGATACTATTTGGCACATTGTTAAATAATTCAGAATGCTCTTTGCCGCTCCAAAGTGCAGAATGCTTCCGCAGGATTGCTGTGGCTACGTAAATTTAATGTTAGACAATAAAGCCATGGAGGCTGATGATCGGTTTGTATCCCTGGGAATTTGCATCAGCGGTGGCGGAGGAGGTGTAAAGAATGAAACAGAGGCACGTATCTCTAACACTAGGGTGGTGTTTACCAATCTGGGACACCTATGGTGACAGAGAGGTATCTCCATGATGCGCATATACGTCAACAGTGAGGGTTGTTACTTTACAGCAGCGAGACTTGGCCGTGCAAGGTGGAAGAAATAAACCGTCTTCAGGTATCTGACAACCGATTTCTGCGTTCAATCGTTCGTATCGAGTGGCACCAGAGGGTAAACAAAGAGAAGGTAAGGGGACAGTTATTCGGTACGGATTGTAAAATGAGTTCTTTCGTTCAGTCCTTACATTTGCACAGATGTACTAAGGATGCCAACGAACCGCCTTTCACACCGAGCACTCAGCCAACGCTGCGGCCGACTGGCGTAAGGTGCGAGGTGGAGTGATGATGACCTGGCGTAGGCAAATGAAGGCGTTCACGATGGGGTCGACCACCGTAGATTGCGCTCGTCTCTCGGGCTAGGAACCACGCTCCTCATACAGTCAGATGCTGGAGATATTAGGTGAGATGGCGGCTAATCAGGCCCAGTGACGTGAATGTTGTCGTTGTTTGACCGAGTTGTCTCTGAAGTGGATGCACTTAATGACGCGAGGCAGCGAAAACTGTAGAGGAACTGTCTTGTTGGTGACGACTTACTTTCACCTACTAGTCGACTGCTTGTTTGCAAGATGTAGGCAGCTTAGTGTTGAATGTTTGAATAGAGACGCAGCTATCTCTAGTGGTTGTGTCTCTTCCCGTCTCCTTTTTTCCTCTCTTTCTGCACAGGGTTTGCTTTTTTATTATTGTTTGACAGTTGGGCATCAGTGCGAACCACTGATTTATTGTTGTCTATGATGATGACGGTGATGACGGTGACGACGATGACGATGCATACTTAATGTGAACGGTGTGTTATAAGGGCGGCAGTTGAAACGTCACCGCCGGAGACAGCCATGATCTATTCGCCATGACGAATATTACTTACGAGTAAGCACACCAGTGAACGGAATTGATGGCGGTGACACTCATTGCATATCGAAACGGATTTCGGGATAAATAGTGTCTAGTATTATAATTCTGATTAAACACAAAAGTTCCTTGAAGTAAACAACCGATTTGCTGACACCTCTGGTTGGTTTTCTTAATGGTGAGTACGGGAAAGCAACAGTGAGTAACAAGCCACTCACCTTCTTTTGATCCGACTGTGTTGAAGTATCCAGCGGAAAACCCACCGGTGAATGCACCATGAAAACGCAGTGGTCGACCCTTCTCATTCAGAATACGCTGTTCATATGCTGCCGGAACAGCACGTTGCCTGCCGGACTGCATGGCACGGAAACGACCCTCATCTGAGAAAACAATTCAACCAATGAGAAGGAAAAGTGCTGGGAACGTACCGGTCTCGTCATCACTGAAGGCAGTCCCATAGGTGACCCAATTGTCTCCTTCTTCACCTTCGTTCCAAGAGGCCATTGGCAGAAATCCACTTTAAAATATCTGAATCGCAAAAGCAAGCGTAACACTAACATCCAACGGTGTCTATTCACGACAAAATAACAGCAACATGAAGCAGTAAGATCGATATTACAAATGAAGGGGAAAATAGGGGGTCATACCAAGCAAAAAGGATTGCAGGTATATAAGGAGGAAATAGATCACAACAGTGCACAGAGATTCACGACACAGGTGCCAGTGACTTTCCTTCTTGGCCACATTAGCTGGCGTCCTCAAACTCCTCAATCCAATCAGGAACGTTCCATTGAGGCGAGTTTCAGTGTCAGCGCTTCTACACCTTGAATCAAGGTCATACGCTAACCATTAGGCCACCATTTCTAGCCTGACCCACTACTTGCAAACAAGGTACGGTGTGACGAAAGATAAGTCGGCGTTCGTAAGGTGTGGCCCAGCCAACGAAACAAGCGAGACGAGAACATCATGTACAAGGGCTGACAGAGTTCGTGAATCCCGAAGACAATTCAGTAGACTTCGGCGTTGCTGTCACGATATTCCCACTACCTGTCGTCAGTACACCGGAGACACCGATGGTCGAAAACGGACATCTTCAGTGTGTATGAGTCCGTAGTCGTAGTAGTACAATAAGACTATTGGTAAAGTGATATACTCTCGACCTTATACTGAAAGGCTGAGGTCACATCGGCGCCATTAATAAGCCCAGTTGGCAAATGCTACTTGAGCCTTAGCTAAAAGGTATGTGATATCATCAGATATTCCCTTAGCAACGATGCAGCTCCCTAGGTAGATGAACTTTCTTAGCTCTAACGTTCCACCCCACGAATGAGAGCAGACGCATTCCTGTCAATAATGCGGAGCTCACGTCAAGCTGGCAAACTGAACCCTTTAGTCTATCCAGAATGGTCTGGGCGCCAAAAAATCACCATAAATTAGCACAGACATTTGCATACTATAGACTTCGAATTCGGGTCTGAGTGTTTCAACACCACTACATTCAGTCTGTCAGAAAACATTTATGGACCTCATCTACTCCAAAGATAAATCGGATATGGGAGGCTGGACAAACCTGTCGTATCATAACTGAGAGGCCGAAGAATAAGAATGAGCTGACAAAAGGTCTAACCCGGCCAGACAGCTAAGAGTAAATTTTTTTCAGAATGTTGGCATACCTTTCCGGTGCACCTCTTCCTAATAAGAAGTCCACCAGTGTATGTCCAACAAGTGAATCCCAGGTACTTCTGATAGCTAAGAAGAAAGCGATTGTCGATCCTTTGTATGAGTGGTGGAGATTCAGCGGAGTTAGATGTGATCAACACAACGAGGATCAGGAGTGTAGGCAGATATAATATAGCAGGAGTCAATGTAATCTCTTGATGGTTAGCATACGAAGTGCGCAAGCCTGGTTTACAAATGCGGGCAACGTTAAGCGGGCCCGTAATTGAAAGTGACCTCACTGACCCAGAATTCCCGAAAAGCCGCCGGCCCCTTGACTGAAGCAATAACCCATCTACAAGAGACAGCAGAGAGTTCGTCTAAGCCTTGTGGCTTTACGAGGACTTGGTCTTAAATAAGACTGCTGTTTCCCAGGGCGCAGAAACATCAACAAACCAGTGAGCACAAGAGGCGCCCAATGGCATGCCTAACGGCGAGAGTAGCCAGTTGAACTGGCGCTAGAAGTGCTCATCCCGGCGCCCCAAGCATCGTCGCAGACTATGGGTGTGACTATCAAAGGCTTCGCGCCTGCCTTTCTGACACCTGCTGTCTGGATTAGATACAAAAACTTTCAGAAGCTCGCTGTAGCAGCAACCTGTTTCATTTCGATAGTGCGTTGTATCCTCTAGGCTTAGTGAAACATTCCTAGCTGCTTTCGGAGTTTCAACCGAGTGGCCCAACGAACTCAGCGACACTCTCCGTTGGATCAGATATTACGGTGAGCGTCAAGAAGTTCGAGTGAACCCAGGGAAACTCAGTGGTTGGTAGCTGATCTAACGGTAGTACCACACGAGGTACCCTCCCACTGCATGCCGCATGTCCCCCTTGGGCCCAAATGGTGTCCACAGCGTGGGATCATGGACTAGAGACAAATGCGTCCTGGTAGATGTAGGACGCTTGTGCATTTGCTAACTTAGAAATATCAATTTATGTATAAAGATAAAGTGGCCAACCACCAAAGTGGGCAACGAAGTTTACACATACCAATGCACGGTCGAAATCCACACAGAATCTCAACAGTTACCTGCAATATTGGAAACAGACACGTCATCGATAGCTGACGGTTACGTGACCAACCTAACCCCGGTTGTTGAGGCGATGCATGCGCATTGTCACGCAGGATTGTGACTATCGGTGCCTACTAGAAACCCAGCATTACCAGTGCAAATCTGCAACAAGCGTTCACTGCTGTCCACTCGACGAGCATCGTAAGGATTCTGACCACTTGTCACGCTTATCGGCACTTAAACTGCCTACTCAAACATCCAAGTCTCTAATCGATGCTGCAATGTCCGCGCGCCACACGGTGTACAAAAGGTTAATGAGGTGGTGATAAAAAAGTTTAATTTGATCGCGTCCGGACCACAGTCTATGTGAGCATATACTACAAAATAGTTTGTGATGAATGTCTCTCAAAGCTCTCACAGTACCTTTGGTTCTAAAGGCGAAAAACGGTTGTTGACGGATACCAAGTAGCGCCTTCTCTGCGTGTGTGCTTAAGGAAGTCCCAGCACCGGTCTGGCCAAAAAAAAGAAAATACATTGTACACGTACAGAAGAGCGCCCGTCGGGGACTGAAGGTGTAGGAGTGTGTTAGGATCGTGGAGACATGTTCCACCAAATATCGATATCAAAAGTCCAATATATATACAAGGGCTGTCTGCCATTCTATCTGCATAAGTGGCCGAATATTCAAACCGCCGAGCTTAAACAGCGTCAGGCGGTGCGCGACGTTACCGGTTAGGCAAATATGTTGTCTCGAAGACTGATACATTAACATTCCGACCACGACTTCCATCGCAAGCAGCAAAAGGTCAAGCCCCTGGTGTGTCTGACAACAAAACTGATGGGTCCGTAAGTAACGAATAAACTGAAAACGAGGAAGTGAGACCGATTCAGAGACAACGTAACCGTCCTCCTACTTCCACTGTATAACCGTCACAAAACTGCAATTCACCACGCCAGTCGGTAGGTTTAGCACTACCCATAAAAAGCGAGGCCAGCAATTGCACTTCCGTCCTCAAACCTAATTAGGATTTTGGTCGATAACCTAGTGCCGGCACCATTCAAAGAAGGCGCGGAGACGTTACTAAACGCCTTGGCTCGGTATTTTCAACTTGTATTGACAACGGGGAACATCACTCGGTGTCGGAGTCGACCGACAATAGTTACCACATTCACGAAAGGTGTCCGGAGCTCTTTCGTAACCAACAGAGCTTGACCACAATCATTACTAAGGTACTGGTATCCATTAGACTTCGTCGATCTACCGCAGCTCGAGGGACAAACGTTAGGGAAGAACAGACAAAGTTTCACTCTCCACCAAAATCTAAGGCAGCGCTATGAACACCGCCGATCAATAATTACCGTACTCTTCGACTACATAGGTGCGTTCCATTCAGTGGGTCGGTCTGCACTTACAGAGTCACTCAAACGCATGGGAATCTTAAACAAGTATATTGTACTGACATTTGTATTCATGTCTTCAGAAATGAAAAATCTCCTCCATGGAACCACACCATATAACCCAGCTGGAAATGGCCAAGTAGAACGGCTTAACTCAACACTTTGGAAAACCATAACACACTGAAGTCCAGGAACCTTCGAAACAGTTACTGGGAATCAGCACTTCTAGACGTTCTACACTCTGTGAGATCCCTACTTTGTACGTCCACGAATGCGACACCGCATGAGCGAATGTTCAGCGTTATTCGACGGTCAACTTCCGGAACATCGCTTCCCAAGTGGTTAATTTCAGGTGGTCTCGTACTTTTGAAGAAACAACAACGAGCATCCAAATACGATCCTGTAGTGGAGGAAGTTGAAGTACTGGACTGCAACCCGCAGTATACACACGTTCGACTGCCGAACGGGAAAGAAGAGACAGTGTCAGTGAAAGACCTAGCTCCTCGTGGTGAACCCGATGACCTTGGAACCTCCGAATGTTTAACTGACGCTAATGACCGGATCGAGGCGACAGAAATCGCACATGAAATGTGTTTCAACGATGAGGCCGCTGACTCTCCTACTCCAACCAATTATGAATTATTAAAGCAAAAGCAGCAACGTCTTCACCCGTATAATCTGAGAAGCCGCGAAGCATAGTCAGCTTTTCCGCAATTTTCTTCCTGAAAACGATATATATTTGTTTCATTTCGTCCACTTATCAGTGGGGGAGAATGTACTAACATTTGCTTATTACTAACATTTGGTCATAATTCACGTTCGCCTATTCGTATCACTCATCATTATCTTTTAAACATTACAGCCACTGTACCGTCCTTCTCAGAAGAGTAAAGCCTTACTCTACGGGCCTTTGTCTTCTAACGACTCAACGTGTCGTTTACCGAATACCGTTTTTCTGATTCATTACATATATGAACGTCTTCGATGCTATACTTCCGTACACCAGCCTAGGTTAGCGTTTACAGTGCAGCGTCTGATAGCTTCAACATCAGGATCGGCTTACTTCCAATTTCACCATCTTTTGGTTGATTCGGTCATGGACACGAGGTAGAGAGATGATGACCTGACGTAGGCAAAATGTCGTAGAATCCAAAGTGCCTGGGGATTTGAAGATGGTTACTGGCATAAGGACGGCAGGAAGTCGTAGGCTGAAGCTACAAATCAGTAAGTCTCAATTCAGTAAAAATGAATATGCTACAGAGAGGTATAAGGGATAACACTGTTAGTCATGATGTTGGGCGTGGACCTCTAACATCTCAGCAGCACAGATCTGCGAAGAAGTCCTGTCTAACAAACCTGTTTTCTGGATAATATTATGAATGGTCAGACAGGGGCGACCTTGTCGAAAAACAGTAAACTCTGTAAATAACTGACTTAAGCTACCAAATGCAGAGGCGTTCAATGTTTCGTTAGGGCTAACTTCCTTAATCGAAGAACTTCGTGTCGGACGGTCACAACTGGTGACGACAGAAGAATACAGAATAAAGTTACACCGAACAGTTAAGGGCATTCTGCAGGAATCTGTCTTGGAATCCTCATTGTCTACGGTCTACATCCTGTTACAAGGGTTGGAGCCGAAACGCTCGATATATGTTTACCGATGGGGTGAAAATGATTGAATGGCAAAGAGGAGATTCTTTGTAACAGGTCCTTAACAGATTATACCAATAGGCTGAAGACTGGGAACTACTTCTAAATATATCAGAATGAAAACAACTTCAGGCAAGCAGGAACATACTACATCTTGAACTGCTAGATGAAACAGGTCAACAGGCGAGTAAAGCAAGGTTAGTAGAAATTAGAAGTACGAATGACTTCAAGAGGTTCAGAAGAAATTGTCCGCGCTTGCGCTTAAGAAAACAACGGCACCCACAGGGCCGGAAACGCTTGTACCGCTCTACAAAAGAAAAGAGCCAACTTACAATGAGTACTACGTCCAGGCGTGAGGCCCTACGTTAGTAGAAAAAGACGAATAAGGAAAATGCAACGCCGCTTTTCGAAGTGGTTCATGGGAATTAAAATTGAGTTATGGTTAGAGATTGAAGCAGCTGAGTATATCTTCATTTTAAAGAACAGACGGCCAGATAGGGACATTTGAAGTTTTAAGAGGGATATCAGATATAAGGGGGATAATGCTCTCATTAGACGAGTACGCCCAGGAGTAGCAGTCGCGGAATACCGACTGTGAATTTTGGGGTAAAAACAAATGGGAGCAAAATATTTTCCCACGAAGAGTAGCAAACACTTGAAATAAGTTGCCAATAGAAGTACGTTCGGCCATCATGGTAGGTTTGATTGAGGTGTAACATAAAAGTGCAATTGTCGGAACTGAAAGACAGTTATCACCATTTTATTCTATAATGACTGTTCTCACCCAAAGTCCGAGCTTTTCCTCTCCTTTATGAACCAACTCATATTCTGAAAGTAACTGTCGAAACTTCCTGATAAACTTTTTCAGCTGCCTAATGGGTGGCGACATATGTGCCCACAGTTTTGCTGCAGGTGAAATGCTCTTCCAATTTGCTCACCAGCGTCTCTCATCATACCTTAAGGTTACGTTCACTTTTAACCCGTCATGGGGTTATTCAAAGTATCAGTAATTCAATTACCCAATCGATTGGCACGATGTCGCCTTTCAGTTTTGCCACGCTTTGGATGACCAAAATTCCGCGGATCGAAAGCGTGCTAACACAAATTGAAGTGATGCACCAATATACTTTCACCGTTGCGGCACGGAGCTCAGGAGTACAAGAAACTGGACACCTCATGAATTTCCTGTAATTCTCGTCCCATGAACTAAATTGACAACTGAAGCGGAAAGGAAGGAAAAGCCCAAAACTTCGAAGTAGGATCTCATCCACGTACTACCCCAGTAGTAATTTCACACTAGCTTCCACAGAAGTACGCATATCCACAGGGAAATAGCACAATATAATTACGTGTTGTACATCCCCTTACTTTCTGAAGCTAGTCAAACTCTCGTAACAACAACGACCTGACACCACCCCATATTAACTTACATGAACGTGAACATTTCCCTTTGATATACTCCCCATTATAAATCTGTCTGCTTTTTACTCGTAGTGAAAGCGAATTCGTGACGCAATACGGAGTACACGACTAGACATACTTCAAGGCCTTAACAATGATGAATAAATAAAACTTCAGTCACTGATTACGAGTAACACCTAGCAAGTGCATCAGTTCAATCAAATGGACGTATGTGAACAAAGAGCTCACGTCCACGCGCATAATTCGCATTTGCCTATTAGTTTGAAGACTTTTTCGGTAGTACTTATAACAAAAAGAAATCGAGGATGGCAGTTTCGTGTAACACCATTCACTACCGTAATCACTGTAGTATAGCCTGTAGTACTGCTCAGGTTTCCAGGAATCTTCTGCAATTACCGTTAATTTAATCCAAGTTCTAACACACTTGGAATCCTTCGACCTCCGTATGTCAAGTCCACCAGATACGTCTCCTTCAGTAGGAGACTACAGGTTCAAATCCGTCCGCTAGATGACGGACAATACGGGGGTGATAACAATGCATGGACTTAATATCGAGATGGAGGTTAGTGGCTTCATTGTGGTGTACAGACTCTCCCAGTTAACTGCTTTCCACTCATCGAGGATTTAGGAATGCTACAAGAAGTGAGAATAAGGTAGAAGAGTGCATGTACGAAATAGCAACAAGAAAAATACGGTATAAATTGAATTACAAAGGTTAAAGGTTGACTGGGTGTACATCGGCTGATCAGTAGGTTAAAAAAGAGGCCATCCCAGTCTTGTCAATTCATCAATCCATCAAGAAATGAAGCTGTAAGTTCCTTGGGGGTTCTCATTTCAGCTATTGAGAAAAACAGATTCCATTGTGACATATGACTTGGGTATTTCTAGTTTGGACGAGTGATCCT
The DNA here is from genome assembly GCA_008508345.1 of Paragonimus westermani. Classification (NCBI taxonomy): domain Eukaryota; kingdom Metazoa; phylum Platyhelminthes; class Trematoda; order Plagiorchiida; family Troglotrematidae; genus Paragonimus; species Paragonimus westermani. The sequence continues at coordinate 358,821 of QNGE01000101.1, forward strand.
AGCCTAGTGTCCAGAGTCTAAATGATCTACAGTCCCCTAAACCAGAGAACCCACACTTTATTCAAAATATTCCAATCAAATCACCTCAATGTCTTCCGCTGCATTCAAGGGAGACCTAGTGCTCTTAACCAGTCTTCCACTAAACCCAGAGAAAGTCAGATACGTGAAGAACAAGCAGGATTCAGATCCGGTCGAGGGTGTGTTGATCACGTTTTTACCTCACGACGGATCTTGGAACATCGGCATTCATATAGGCAGCCGACGGCCGTGGTCTTTTTGGACCTGAGGGCTGCATTCGATTCAGTTGCTCGTAACGTTCTCTGGAGCTGTCTCCTTCGCAAGGGAGTACCAGAGGAATACGTGAATCTATTGAGATCGCTGTACGCTCACTCTGCAAGCAGAGTGAGAGTTTATGGACAACTGTCTCGAG
>QNGE01000101.1:359688-440841 GCA_008508345.1 Paragonimus westermani
AAACCGCGTGGTGGTCAAGCAACAACGTGGTCAGGAAATATGAAGACTTTGACTGCTCCATTGAGCAAAGTGGGCAGGCATCGCCTGCCTGGATGGGGTCCTCGTGATCACTCAAACCGTTGGTTAGAGACGCTATCCGAGATGGCGGTGTGTCACAGTCAACGGCGTACCTGTATCCATACCATTTCTAGTTCTTCCATTTAGTCTTCTTCAATCTTTTGTCCTTCGTAGTACTCTTTCCTTTTAGGATATTCTACGTCACTGTTGAGGTGAGCGGCGGCCCGAGCCACAGTACCTTTTGGTCAGGCTCATGGCTGTTTTTGATGATGATTATGATGATGAACCAGTCTTCACGAAACATGTCCAATACCAGAGAGAGAAAGGGATGATTAAAATCGGCCCGAAACCCCTTCTAAAGTTCTTGATCCCCAGTAAACGTGGAATCCAAGTTTGGACTGTGCATGTAAGGAGACTCAATCGTAAGTTGTGTAATGACAGCAGTACCCTTGGTTTCCCAGAAGTGATTGTCCTACGTAGACGGTTATGCGCCGCACCTGCTTTCCTGGTGATTGTCAAACATAGTGGCATTACTTTGAACTGACGTATAACTTGGATTCTAAGGTCCTGGAATGCGGATGCTCCAAATGAACTAGTGGCGGTATTTGTTAAAAAGCAGAGAACAATGGTCACTCTATCCATGACAAACCGCTTATGCTTTTCCGCAGCTCCTTATCCACTGTTCACTGGACTATATTATTAGTTCGACCTGGACTGTCACTGTATTTCAACCCCCAGGTGAGTTCACATCAACCGCAAACGGGTCATTAATGAGCACGAAAATACCGTGCCGAGAACTAAACTTCGGTGGATTCCACTGGATATTCTGCAGCCACCTCAGTACGCTTTCCGTAGGACCGGGCTTGGCTGCACCGGACTTCTCGCCGACCAAGGATGAGTTACGGGGCAAATACGTCGTACATACCTCGCACGCTTAATGAAAACCTCACACACTCTTCCACGGGCACCTGCTGTCTTCTTGACTTATGCGCACAGGTATCCACGATACAACGGCATTCTGGTAAATCTGGGGATATGAGGACGCTTGCCAGAGTTTGCAAACGATGAAAACGGAAAATCCGTCCCATCCATCATGAGACACAGTCAGAGGTGCTCGAAATGCGTGAAAAAGTGATTAGGTTCTTTTCAAATGCATGAATCAGTGACGCGAAAATCGAACCCCATCTACATCGCATCGAGGAGCAAACGACGAGAAGGCCAAGGTTCATCAAGCCCATTACACTTGTCTATAACAAACCTGCATTTGGCCAATCTTCGAAGACAAACCAGTGACTCCTTTTATCCGTATATCTATGAATGTACAACTCACAAGATTCGTCCAAAAATACACAAAGGTGCGTCCTATGTACTCAGAAATCCAGCCCACGAGTCTTTTAAGTTGACTTTCTAAGGGCGCCATTCTAACACGTGAGGGGGTTGGTATGACTCCTGTTCATAGACCAGGTGATCGCCACTCACTTCAGGGTTAACGATCGATTAGCCTAAGGAACATCTTGTGTAAGATAACACAACATCTGCCCAAACACAATAATAAGGTGTCTTATTGCCAACAAACATATCTCTAGATCAGCATGGATTCCGACCAAATCGGTCATGGGAGGTTGAAAAGCCTTCTGAGATGGACAGTCTGAGGACAAGAATCACGGCCTTACTGTAGACGCCACCTTCTTTTAGCTTACTAAGCCGTTTAACCGAGTGCCTCAGCGCCTGATCCTACGCAAAGTAGAAACAAACGATGTTCAGAGTGACAGTCACCGCTGGGTAACCCTGTCTCTGAATTGTCCGAGTTGTGAAGTTAAAGTTGCCTTGCTATCTCCCATTCTGCACATATCTTAGCGAGTGTACCTCGAATACAGCGATTCCATTTATTCATCACGAATAACGCTTGAGCGTCGACCGTAATTGGTCCATTTTGCTACGAACACTGCAAGCGTCCAAACAATCGTCTGAACAAGTGTGGGACTGATTGGGACTCCATGTACTCGAACGTACGATTCAGGCCGTGCGTTCGCTCTCTGTTCCGTTGTACTACCGCTAGTCTGCCCGTCACGATATGTTTCTCGCTTACTCACTTATTCTTGACCCGTCGGCTCCGTTAAGTTGACTCTAAGCATGCGTCGGACGTTGGACCATTACTGTTTCTAAGTAATGACAACGATCGTTGTCACCTTCCAGGAGTGACCAGTGACCCTTCTTCCTGTATGCAAATGACCTCAAGAATTAGCAAAAAATGATTTCGGCATTCTCCTAGTTAACCTCTATGCTCTCAAGCAATGGTCACCAGAGTGGTGTCCTCCTGTCAACGACGGCAAATGTGCACACACCTGCTGAAGATTACGGAAACGTGTTCATAATACACACCGTTCAAAAGATTGTGGTGACCTTCAAAGTGGATCTTGAGAACTATCTAGAAATCTGGCTGTCGCCCAAACTATCCTTCTCTGTCCACCAATTAGACAAGGGTTGTGCCGTAGTGACCAGCACAGGCACTCCACCATCTAAACCGTGCACTAAAACCGCGCCATAAGCGCATCAGCTATGCCCCTGTCGATCGGTATGTCCTCTCCGTTATGGAAAATTGTAGTCCTAATTTCCTTCCTGAAGACTAACTGGCCGTCGGATATTCCATTCAGTGTAGTGGAATTTCTAAACTAACGCACCTTCATGAACTATTGTGAGTCATTTCATTTTGGTTTTATCCCATTTCGGCTCCGCGTTCATGCTCGAGTATTTTTGACAGTGTTTAGGTCCACTACACCCGTATGATAAAAAGTAAGTGGGGGAAACAAGTGTGGAGGGGTAAAGAAAAAACAGTACGACGATGCACACAGGCTCGCAACGCTAACACCGTTGACTGATATTCTTCGTCATTTTCAACAGCGTTCTCAACCAAATTTGTTCAGTGCCCTTCAGACCTCAGCCAGGAAGCTGGGACCACCTTGCTGACGTAAGCTTCAAGGTGAGTGCCCTAATATCCCGAACCTAAGTCATGTGCTGTCTACCGGGTTGCCACTTCCAGTATAATCCACCACTCGCAAACAACACACGATATGGCGGGCGGTGAGTTGGTATTCCCAAGATTGGGCCAAGCCAACGAAGTCTGTAAGACGAGATCAACATGCCCAAAGGTCGACAGAGTTTATTCGTTCCGAACACACGTCCGCGAAAATCGTTGCTGCTGACACGGTATTCTCACTACGTGCCGTTGACGATTCGGAGACATAGGTGGTCAAAAACGAATATTTTGAACGCTCCCCAAGCGAAAGGACCAGGTTCCGCAGCCGTACAATAGGATTACCGTTACAGCGGCACTGAACGCTAACTTACACAGACTGAGTTCGTTTCAACGCCACGGATGGCGTAAGTTGGCGAATGCCAGCTGAACCTTCGTTGCACGATTTCATCCGATACTTCACCAGCACTCACACAACACCCAAGATACATAAACTTCTCGACCACTTCTAGCTGCTCACGTCTTAGGACTGGAGCAGGCGCAGAGTCTTACCAATCTTGCAACGGCACCTTGCACTTAGTAGGCGCAAAGGCTATACCAAACTGATGAACAGAAGCCTCCAATCTGTCTAGGATGTCCAGAGCTCCCTGTGAACTCTGACGGATTAGGGCGATGTCGTTTGCATGCTCTAAGTCCCGAAGTCTCAGGGTTTTGTTTGGAGTCATAGGCCAGGTTAAGTTCGTACACCAGTCGAGTACTTGAAGTATTAACTGCTTCATTTCAGACTGTTTTGTATATCATGAAACTTCTAAACCCTTTTTGCCGAGTGTATGATTCCCGAATTATATACTAGTGCTGGCACAGTATCTTGACCCTGAGGCCAACCCATGCCTTTCGACCCGTTCCTCTGAAAAGCGTTCCTTTATATGAGAGCCCGAAGGCTGTCAAAGAAGCACATTCATAAAATATCGAAGTCCTCTGTGAACACTAATAGCTCCCAGATCATTCTGTCAGCCTCCACTTTCAGATGGTTATGGACAATCCGGTGAAAGATTTGAATTTCGTGTGCCAGTTTTATGGAGAGAACATTTGAGCGGAAAATAGATCGTATCAACGAGTGTATTAACAAGTGACCTCCAGCATGATGTGTCCCAGCATCCCAGACGTCTACCAGGTGCATAAAGGAGCATTTCTGTAGATTTCGACGCAAATTCCATTGAACTGTCAACGTTGATATCATCTCATCTGAAGAACCTGTCCTCCACACTTCCATTACATCAGCGAAAACGATAGCAAGCCACTGAAACTAGTTCAGTGGGTGTTTGATCAAAATCAGAAACCACAAGGGCTCGAGCATTTACCCTTGTGGCACACAGCTTGGGACAGGCAGCTGTTCAGACAAGCGCTGGTCGACCTTGACAGCGAATGACCCATCATGGAGGAAGTCTACTATCCAGTCTATTATAGGCGAGCTGACGGTGTACACTATCAGCTTGGTGAGCAAGCAGTTATATGGCACTTTGTCGAAAGCCTTGCTGAAATCGAGAAACACCACGTCCAGAGTCTTGCCATCAGCCTTTGTTTCCACCTACCGCTCTCTGATAAGCAAAAAGTTTTTCGAGCAGGATCGCCCTCTCCAGAATCCGTGCTGCCCTCCACTGATGATCGAGAGGCGGTCCAAATGCTCTTGAAGACGACGGGCTGTCAGCCGATCCATCACTTTGCCAGCCACGCAAGTTAAGCACACTGGTCGGTAGTTGACAGCTACCGACCGTCCTCCTCCTCCGTACACAGGCGCAATCACTGCGTTTCCAATCCTCTGGCAACTTGCCTTCGTTCAAAGACTACTGACGCGAGTCCACCTGGGGAGCGGATAATTTCACCGCCAGTTCACGTGGCAACAAAAGTTGGATTTTGTCCAGGCCGGGAGATTTATTGACATCAATCAACCCCAACTCGTGTTTCATCTCAGCAACGATAAACAGCATCTAGACAAAGCATAGACCAACACCGTCCAGCAAGGCAGACTGCGCGTTTTCCTGAGAGTAGACCGAAGCGTAGTACCAAGTCAACAGCTGAGCCTTGTCCAAGTCCTGAACAACCTTGCTTTTATGCTGACCCAACTTCTCGTACCATTAACGCTTTCTTAGCTTCATAATAGTAAATACATTTTGTTTTTCGGGACGCATCGTAGGGGCCATGACCAGCCTGGTAGCTCGCCCACTGCCAATGTCTGCGCCTGGGGATGGCACGCAATTAAACATCGGACCGAGGTGGCCTTTTAGAGTGAGCACGACTACACGACATTGGTGCACACCGCTCCACCAGAGCCAGCAGGTTGTCTATCATTTTGCACCAGCGCGCATCAACCGTGAAAGTGCTACACCCTCCAGTCGTAGGTGCATGCGGTCCCGCCCAGTTCCACGGTTGGAATTTTCCAGATATTTCGTCGAACCTGGGTTGGTGATGCATGCAGTTCGCCTCTTGCTCACCATATGTCCAACAGCACACAGTCCCTATTTACTGGAGGCAAAATGTTCTCGCGACTGCTGCAGGCAGCGTCCTGCCCGCAACCGCATGGGAGCTCCCACCTGTTAGTACAAGCACAGCTCTTCGGCGATCAGTCGAAGCGCTGTCTCAGAAAAACTATCTGAACCACTAGTGCATGCTCATGTTCGCCAACTGATGTTAGGTGCGTTGAATTCTCCCAATATCAGGCGGTGGTTAGCTGTTCCAAAAAACCCCAGATCGTCTAACCCTTGAGCTGGAAAAATCCAAGAGAGCAATATGACATCTAGCATAGTTGGGTTGTTCGGTGTTAACTTTACGTTGCATCACAGTCACTCATACGTACCGTCAAAATCGACTCTGACTAGCACGAGAGTAGCGGAATTGTTATCGTGCGTAAGAAGCAGTACTCTCCCTGCTTGCCGACCATTAAAACTAGAGCAGTCCGAGCGAAAGAGGGTGTAACCGGACAATGACCACGGCATTCATCACTTCCTCTCACAACCACGTCTCAGCAAGGACCATGACTAGGGGTCATTACTTCTAACCCACTCCTCTACATCATCGATCTTGTTTAGGAGGCTCCGAGGGTTTGAGTACACTACTCTCGTCCGATTTAAGCTTGCTCCATTGTCTCTGGATGGGAGAATGACGGTGTGTATTGGAGGAAACTTTACCGCTCCTCCCTGTCCAAGGAAAACAAGGAGAATAAAAGGAGTTTCCGTTTCCGCAATCTTTTGGTGCCAGGTCTCGCGCCATCCATGCGTCCGCACAGCGCACTTCAGACGACCGCTGCGAGAGCATGCGAGCTTCTGATGTAGTTTTCAGGACAACTCTGAGAGGCTTCCGTGACACACTGATATCGTCCGTCTTCTGATAAAGGCGAGACGTTGTCTGGACAACATTTGTCGAGGCTAGATCTTCAATTGTGACAACCTTAATTAGCAAATCACGAGAAGCAACAATACTGAAACCCAGCCGTGGCTGGGATATTTGGATGTTAATCTAAGGAAGGTTGAATACTGTTACACTGTGGTTGCCTATCGAACGTAGTTTCCTAGATCTTGACTGAGCGTCCTTACCCCGAGTGTCTGCGAGGGTCTGCATGGCCACTTCGGGCATAGCTAGCCTCTTCGACTTCGAGTTTGGTGGTGGATGCGGCCATCTGTGATTTAACCGTCCGATGGTGTCTACTTATCGTTTTCTTGTTACTCGGTGCAGCTGGGTCCCCCAAGACTCACAGCCACGCGCTCTGGGAGTCTCGCAGCCATATCAGTGAATGTTGATCCACAGTGAGGTGGGACACCTTTACCTGGCGGCAGTTGAGCGATCGCTTCTGCTGGTGTGCTACATAGCTTTTGGTGCGACGGAATACACGTAACATCCGCCTTGTTTTCTATGAGGGACTGTTGAGGAGGACTCAGTCTGACACCTACTGAGCAACATCCCAGACAGCAAAATTTTAGCCGGTCTGAACGGTTCTGCCTAAGGCAGTTGTATAGCTGAGCGGTAGCCGAAGCGTAAGGACAATGAAACCATCCATCACAGATGTCGCATTGTGAAGCTTGAGCCCATTTCCTGACACTCCCACCACAATGTAGGCACAGCGAGTGCTCTTCCACGAAGCCGAGCGTCATCTTCTGGTAACCTAAGGGAAAATGTGTCTCCGATTGGTCGAACAAAGAAACTGCCGAATATGACGGGGCAGTTTGATCCTCGAAATTTGAACAATAAACACAATACCACGCGAGTCAGTTCGCTTTCATATGAAAATTTCTGAAAACTCAATACAGTGAATGTTTTGGTAAATGGTGCGATTAACCTTGCCAAGAAATACTTTAAACTGGACGCATTTACTGTAGTGTGCCCGTAAGAAGAGAGAACAAAATCGACAACACGTAAAACCAATCACGGTTCAGTTAGTTTGTCCACAATCGAGGCCTATTCCTCGGAGTCTACATAAACCGCTGGCTCACGTGCGTCGTCTCAGCTTCGGTTTCACTTCACACTATCCTCTACCACTTAAGAGATTGCCCTCGATGCCACTCCCTGGCTCCCCTCTGGTGGAACCTCACCTTCTGAACCTAACTCTGGAACATTGTCTGTACCTCTTTCTCCCAGATCGTTGTCGCTGCTATATGGGAACGGCTTCAGACGGTTGCAGTGGATGACCATAGGCAGACTATAGTTGGGGATTTCGGATCTTTTAACCCTGCTAGCACACATTAGGGATTATCTAGGGTTAATTTACGGCACTTTCGGGATGAAATACGCTCGGCATTTGATTGGTGTTACGTTCAGGGATGAATTATGTCAATCTTGGGATAAAATACGGTTGCGTTCTTGTGACCAATGGGGGATCAACGAGAATGAACCTGAATAAAATGTTGCATGATTAATGTCGTTATCATCACTGGTCTCCATAAATGTATTCATATGAGAACCGGAGAGGAAAACTTTCAAATACACGAAATCACCCATTGTACGTATACTCGTTTGTTGTTTAGCTACGCTTCAACGCAAAACGCGTTCGATTTCACCATATTCGAATTTCATTCGGTTTATCTTGACAGGTTCGCACGTTCGCTACGATTACGTTGCTCCGTTCGAAGATGTCTAACAATCAGCAACGTGAACAAAATGTAAGTTCATATTAACAAATGTATATTGCTTCCAGTGGGGTATGGAATTACTGATTAGTCGTTCCACTATTTATCGTCACGTCCGCCGTGCCATGGAAAGTTTCCACGCCAACATTTCCAACGCTAGACCGGAGCTTGTCGAGTGCAATGCACTCAGTTTGTTACAAGGTGTTTGTAATTACTTCCTTTATGTAACCTACAATGTTAGATGTTCCCGAGCAATGAGAACACTGTGAATAGTTGCAGGAAACATGTGATGGTAAGGATGCCCAGACTATGTTGTCGAACAATCTTGTCGACCGGCTTCAGGATTGGGTTGTTTCAAGTAATACTCCCAGAGTGCAAATCAATCGACTGTTGCAAATTCTGAGAGAAAGACTACCTAAACTGCCGTCGGATTCAAGAACACTGATGGAAACCCCGCGAACTTCGTTGATACGTGACGTGCATCCTGGTGAATATGCACATTTCGGTTTGGTTAATGGCATTACACAAGCGTTGAAATATCACCAGTTGCGGGATGTCGTCGCCATTGCAATACACTTGAATATCGATGGTTTCTCACTGACCAAGTCTGGAAATTACACATTATGGCCCATCTTATGCCGTCTATGCGAGCCGTTTGTGTCGCAGCTCTTCATTGTATGCATCTATGGTGGAAAGGGCAAACCGAAGGACGTCAATTGTTATCTTCTTGACGTTGTTAATGAACTGCATGGTGTGCTATCAGCAGGTATACCGTTTGCGGGGATCAACGTGAACGTAAAGCTTAAAGTCGTTATCCGTGATACACCTGCTCGTTCGCTTGTTAAACACATACGCAGCCGTGGTGCTTATTATGCTTTATTATGACTGTACTTCAACCGCAAGGTAACGTTTACCATACATGACGCTTCCACAAGAACCGATGCTACTTTCCGTGCCTCACGTCCATTAATGAGTAATTCGAACCAGATGTCACACGTTCTACGACGAACGGTCCTTTCCATTGTCTCTGCAATTGTGTGAATACACCCGGGCACACCGTTTCCTTGTGTAACCATACTTTAACCTCAGGCTTGATGGAGACCTCTTCTGCCGGTGTGCACTCTGCAAATGCGTTCTCCCCATTTTTGTGTTGACCGCCCAGTATCAATCAACTTGCGAACACATACCTCCACCGCGGGCTGCATTTAGCCAGCCGGGGAAAGGCACATACTGGAGAGTAGTCGATTTTCCCGGCCAGTCCACAAGAAGTGAGGTGTTTGTTTAGTAGACGCATGAACACAGTTGCGATAGACTAGTACGCTCTTTGGGATTGTCAGATCCCACTCGAGCAGATTGCTTTTAGCAAGTGCAAAAGTGAGCGATTAGTTTACTCAGCCTGTCCGTTGCTCTGGGGGCAGTAGGCGGCCGCTCGTGTTTTGTCGATTCCCAGGACCTCTTCAAAATTGGGTAGGTGGTCATCGGCTGGAGAGATTTTCTGATTGGTCGAAAATATTAGTGGCGCCTGCTCGAAAGCCGAATGAAGGTGACGCTTCGTGGCGGATGGAACAACATTTAATTTTCCTTGATCCCTCAGTTTACACGCACTGAAAGTGGGCAAAACACTCGCAAAGTCGTCCTCCACGAGTGCTACCAGTGTTCGCATGGCGCTCTCCCGTCCTAGTAGAACACTAGTGTGCTACTAGGAGGCGAGAGCTCCACGTATTCCAACTATTGCACTTGCACCTTCCGGACGCTAACTACTGGTCTGTCGCGCTTTGTTTCTGTTGTGTTTTGCTTACAGCTCGCTTTCGCGGTCTCTTTCCAATAAACGTCGTTGTCCTACAATCATTTTTTTTCGTGATTTAATTATTGTGGAGAATAGGTACGATTCTAGACAGAAACGTACCAGTCCTCTACAATGTGGTGAGCCCGATTATTAATCCTTTTTTTCAGAAAATTTTTTCCCGGTTCACTGCAGTAAATTATTTCAACCCGAAACCTCTTATTTCCGGTAAACCGTTTCGAATTTTGGGAGTTCACTTAAGTTTATCCGTTCATATATATATATATATATACGTAAATTTTCGTTGGTCATTTTTCTGTATATATATATTGAGTTTGGCCTTATTTTGCAATGAACTCAGAACAGAGGCCGACAGTCGGAGCAGTCACAATTACTGTTCCACAGTTCCCAGATATGGGACGCGCTTTGTGGTTTATGTACTTAGAGGCGGAGTTCTACAATCAGCGCGTTACGACAAATCAGGCTGAATTTAGCCAACTATTGGCCATGCTCCCCAAGGATGTCACAATGCAAGTGCGTGACCTCCTGCTGAATTTACCCGCCAAACATAGATATGAAGCCCTTAAGCAAGCCGTTATCAAACGGGTCACACCGTCTGATAGATCTCGGCTAAAACAGCTCTTCAGGGATTTGCAACTTGGAGATAAGCGAACGGTCGACCGTCTGCTTCGAATGCAGCAGTCGCTGGGCCCCTCATCCATGGATGAAACACTCCTCAATGAGTTGTGGATGCAACGCCTCCCGGTTAACACGCAAGCTATCCTCACAGCAGCCAAGTCCTCGACCTTGTCGGACGCAGCACGACTCGCTGATGAGATTCAAGATCGTTTTTGCACCGCCTCCCCTGTCTCCATTAAAGCGGTGATGGATCGTACGGAAAAGGGTCCAGAGACCTGAAGCTTGCCAGCTCCACAGCCTTCACCTCGTCCGCCGCCCGATGATTGGCGCACGGTTTGGGCGGAGATAGCAGCTCTTCGGCGAGATTTCGCCCGCTTTAGACACGATCTCCTTCACGTCGACGTCGGAGTAAGTCTCCGCGTAAATCTCAGGCATCTGGCGAATCGTGCTGGTACCACAACAAGTTCGGCAACCGGGTGAAACATTGTGTCGCCCCTTGTAAATACTTCAACCAGGGAAACTCCCAAGCCGGGCCGTAATGGCGACAAACGCGGCGGGCACCCTCCCCAATAGTCGCCTCTTTCACATTAAAGATTCAAGCACGGGAATCACGTTCCTGGTCGATACTGGGGCGTAAGTTAGCGTGCTTCCTCCAAGATCCGGCGAGGCAACCCTCTCTTCCCTACCCATGCTTCGTGCTGCTAACGGCACACCCATTCCCACCTATGGTCAACGCTCACTCACGCTTGGCCTACGTCTCCAGCGAACATTTCGCTGGGTTTTCACAGTTGCAGCCATACCTTTCGCTATTTTGGGAACTGATTTTCTTCAGCATTTCGACCTCGTGGTCGATACGCGCAGACCGAAACTGATCGATTCCCCGTACAAACATTAGCATCAGCGGCACCCAAGCATACTCAGAGGCCATCAGTCCTCTTATTCTTCAGCCTGAAATCTCTCAGCCTTACGCATGTTTATTTTTAGATTTTCCGCAGCTCGTTCGATCTGCAAACGAACCTCTTCCAGTCACCTCAACTTGCACTCACCACACTAGAACTAAAGGCTCACCAGTCTACTGTAGACGAAGACGTCTGGCTCCGGACAAACTTAAAATAGCTAGGGTGGAGTTTGAACACATGCTCGAACTAGGGATAACCCGTCCTTCTAGAAGTCCATGGGCCTCCCCACTCCAAATGTTTTCCAAGAATTCAGATGATTGACACCATTGTGGCGATTATCGTGGCCTCAACAAGGTCTCAATCCCTGATAGGTATCCTATCCCTCACATCCAGGATTTGACGGCCTGTCTTTCTGGTAAAACTCTGCTCAGTAAGATCGATCTGGTCCGCGCTCACCACCAGATCCCAGTAGAGAGGGCAGATATCCCCAAAACGGCTGTCATCACGCCTTTTGGCCTGTTCGAATTTCTTCTAATGCCATTTGGCCTTACAAACGCTGCACAAACCTCCCAGCGTTTTATCCACGAAGTATGCAGAGGCCTGGATTTCGTCTACCCCTACTTAGACGGCATATTGGTGGCCAGTTCTTCTGAGGAAGAACATGTGCAACATTGTTTGCCAGGTTAGCCCAACAAGGGGTAACCGTCAATCCAGCTAAGTGCGAACTTGGAGAGGATAGCATAGGATTTTTAGGCCACATTATTTCACCTTCTGGCATCCAAGTTCTACCAGCAAAGGTAGGTGCTGTCAATGATTTTCCTGAGCCTACATCTTTTAGACAGCTTCGTCGTTTTACCGGTTTAGTTAATTACTACCGACATTTTATCCCTCATTGTGCGCAAATTCTGCAACCCCTCACGGACTTACTCAGAGATGGTACACGTAAATTCAATTTTACGGACGCAGCACGCACGGCTTTTGTAGAGCTTAAAAAAGCTCTATCCAATGTTGCCCTTTCAGTCCACTCAAACCTCCAAGCCCCACTTTCCCTTTTTACTGATGCCTCAACTGTAGCTGTCGGTGCCGTATTGCAACAGTTTGTCGATGACAAGTGGCAACCCTTAGGTTTCTTCTCCAAACGCTGGTAACCAACCGAATCCCGATATAGCACGTTTGGAAGAGAATTACTTGCTATGTATCTGGGTATAGGCCATTTCCGACATGCCTTGGAAGATCGAATCTTCACTGTGTTCACTGATTACAAGCCCTTGCTGTATGCACTGGGACCTTCATCAGACAGTTAGTCCCCCAGGGAGATCAAACACCTGGACTATGTTTCGCAGTTTAACTGCGACATACGGCATATTTCGGGTGCCCTCAACTCTGTCGCCGACGCTCTATCACGCGTCCACGCCACCCTAGTCACACCTGCTTCCGTTGACCTTAGCGACCCAGCTGCAGCCCAGGCGCGAGAGCCTGATTTTCAAGCTTCCTTGCAACGCTACTACGTAAAGCTGCGCACCACTCCGCGGCCTAATGCAGATGGGACCATTCTTTGCGATATGACTACAGGTTTTCTAAGACCTGTAGTGCCACTAGCATACAGGCGTGCTATCTTCAACCAGCTCCATAATCTCTCGCACCCTGGTATTCGAGCTACAGTAAAGCTAGTAACGGAACGATTTGTTTGGCCTAAAGTTAGCTCAGACGTTCGTAGTTGGGCACGCGCTTGCCTACAATGCCAACGTTCCAAGGTGCATAAGCACACAGGAAGCCCAAGTTCTTCACTCGGTCTCCCAGATGCCAGGTTTTTACACGTTCACTTAGATTTGGTTGGACCCTTGCCACCTTCACGTGGCTACGTCTACATCCCAACCTGTGTTGACCGATTTTCAAGATGGCTGGATGCCATCCCACTTAGGAATTGTTCCTCGGAGGCTGTCGTGAACATCTTCTTGGAACGTTTGGTGGCCAATTACGGATGCCCTACAACCATTACGACGGACCGCGGTTCGCATTTCGAATGCTCAACATTCGAAGCTATGACAAACTCTCTTGGATACTGGCACATATGCACCACTGCATACCATCCGTCCGGTTTAGTGGAACGTTTCCATAGGCAGCTTAAAACTTCACTTTGTGCCACCACTAGTCAGGTATGGAGCGAAGTACTCTCTTTAGTACTTTTAGGTATCAGAAACACACTGAAGGCCGGCCTCCAAAGCACACCAGCAGAACTTGTTTATGGCTGTGCGCTGCGTTTGCCTGGTGAATGTTTTTGATCTCCTCTTCCAACTTCTTCCCTTCCTTCGAACTTTGCTTCGACACTGTCGGAATACATGCGGCAAATGCAGCCCACACCCCTTCGTGAACAGAACAGGCCAGTGCACATGCACAAGGATTTGGCCACTTGTTCACATGTACTCGTCCGTTGCGACGAAGTACGCAAGTCACTGCAGCCTCCTTACTCGGGCCCATTCAAGGTGCTTCGGCGAACACCCAAGCACTTCACGGTCGATCGTAACGGTCGTTGCGACACCGTCTTCATCGATTGCCTCAAGGTCGCGTATGTAGATGACGATATCACCCGAGTCCGTTCGCAGCCAGCCGCGGCAGCGCCCGCCCCCCCCCAGAGCCCTCTTCACCAGTTGCCTCCACGCCACCTGCTCCACGTCAAACGAAATCAGGACGTCACGTCCACTTCCCAGCACGTTCTGTAGACGTTGTTTATTATACGTAGTTTCCCCCCCAGTAACCTTCTCATTTTGAAGATGAAAAAACAAAAATATCGCAAAACACAAAAACGACAAAAAATTGCAAAGCAATACTTGACGTGCGACAAACACTGGAAGGTTACATGGTGAGCCTGTATATAATTTTTGCTCGCCAGATACTTATTTTCTTTCTATATTACAGGTGACGCGCAGAGCACGGTGGGGGGAGAGCACACTCCCGTCTGTCGTTGCAGCAGTGGGGAAAGCCTACCTCCCATCTTTTTCTCCTCGAGTTTTGGTGGGTTGGGTAGCCCGCTCCGACAGCACCACCTTAATGACGCATGGAAAATTCCGGATATTGCAAGCAGACCGACCCCCCTTCACCGTTACCAACCTTCTTCAACGTGACATACGTAGATGTTCTTGACCACGCTGGTCCCCCGCTCAACCTGAAGTAACTTCGATGCCACTGGCTCCATTTTCTTTTGCTTTTGTTGAAAGCCTTCAAGCGTGAAGCCTTCTAGAAGGGACTCTGTAGAGACCTTCTTGGTTTGCCACGTATTCCAACTATTTTGCTAGGTATTTTGACCGTTGACACTATTGACATTGTTTGGTTGCATGTTTGGATTTTCTCGTTGGTTCGACCGCCCAAGGACACAATTGCACTTGCACCTTCCGGACGCTAACTACTGGTCTGTCGCGCTTTGTTTCTGTTGTGTTTTGCTTACAGCTCGCTTTCGCGGTCTCTTTCCAATAAACGTCGTTGTCCTACAATCATTTTTTTTCGTGATTTAATTATTGTGGAGAATAGGCACGATTCTAGACAGAAACGTACCAGTCCTCTACAACACTAATACGTTCGACCGTCTTCTGATTGTCTCACGTAAGACTCAACAATTTCACTGAAGAAACGCCGTTCGCAACTCCAAGAACCAGGACATTACGAAGAGCTCGCACTGTATATTTAAGGCCCAACTGCCGCTGGCTAATTTTTGTTTCGTCACACCACATGACCATTAGCTGGTGAGCGCGCGTTTGAAATGGCAGGCCATTTGCAAGTCAGGGTTCGGAGGCGTATTCTGTAGATGGCTCCGAACGGTGCGTTTCCGTTCCAGTAACCATTGTATATTCATACTACAGGATCTTACTAAAGTGGCATATTGTATTATTCCCAATACTAACTAAGATATTCTAATTTTAGTCGAATTTTGAGAACTTATATAGTTGGCCGAAATGTGTACAAATTCATTTTGCATTTTGATGGTTACCCAGTTATCATAGACTAGTATGCGTTCGAATTTTATTGACCTCCGTAATATTCTGGTTGATTTCATTACAGCGGTATACTGCAGTAATTTCAACTATGACGGAGATATTTCACTTTCTTTCAGAATCGGACTCTCGAGCGTCTATCAGATGTGAAAAGTTGCATACAGATCGTGGTGAACAGTGGTCACACAGGAAATTGGAGACGAAAATTCACCTGATGAATAAATATTCTTGCAGTCTTTATTAAACTTTTACCGCCTTCAATGGTTTTGTTTCTAAAATGTGGGCGAATTATCGATTACGCTGCACGAAGGAGTGCTTCCGTTATGATAAATCTTGAGAACGAGACGGAATCGTTGATGAGGTCAATTAAGAGCGAAGCCGACAAGTGTTCGTAACTAACTAGGGATTACGAAAATTTTTTCCTTTGACCGTCTTTTGAGTGACGTACAGATGTTAAGTTAAGACTCTAAAATGACACTTAAAAGACGGTAATGCTATATGGGCAACCGAAATGGAGTGGTTACAGGACACTGCCCCAGGAATCCTTCATTTACAGTTTGAGACATTGTGTTCTCATCACACTATTTTGCTCAAAATTAATTAGTTACTACAGTAACTGTTGTGTTCCACTGAAATAACTTCATATTTTCCCGATCGCCATTTGAGATCTGGTTCGAAAATTTGAAGATTAATCTTTCTAGAAGGTGCCCACGAAATGTTTCAACAAGGTCAATGAGGCTCGATATATATTTCTTTGACCATGATTATGGCATTTTGGCTAACGGTTTGGCCTGTGTACTCATATGTTATGGTCAACCTCGTCAGTGGGCATCCACTTAATCGGACTGACAAATAAATAGTCTACTGCCGATAGCCCACTTCCTTTTTTAAAACCCTATCTACCACCGATTGTAAGACGAGGTAGGTGGTTATCGGCTGTAGACCTGGACATGATTGGTCGAAAATGTTGTAGGCGTTCATTTGAAATGTGGCTTTAGACTGTTATATAACAGTGATAGTTTCCCTAGAAATTTACGTATGCTTCATATAATTACCTAGCATGAGAGAACGGGGAATACGGCGTGTTTTTCAGCTTTTTGAGTGTAGAGCGGATGAAAGCTCCATGATGTATGTAGTGTGTGATCTATCGATAGTACGTGCGATTGGTTCGAATTCGTGATGTGAATTTTTTGCTTGCATATGGTTTCAATATGCGACTGATTTGGGAATTGGCCGGTGTGTTGGATAAACGTTGGTTTTCCTCAATAATGAATGTGTGGTGCTTGAATTTTGTGCTTGGAAGTCCTGTTTCACTGGTCTGGGTTTGCGTTATTTTGCCTTGCGGAGCTGTTTGTGAATGGCACATGGTCAAGCGGTGCCAATGGATGTTCTGTTTTTGGTGAGTGTTTTCTGTAGTGGCTGTTGGCGTATTGGAGGTGTCTTCTGGAAGTTCGCAGTGCATACTCTGAAGGTTAGTCACGAAGGGGTAATTCTTAGATGAAGACCATTGGCTCAAGCGATGAAACAGAATGCAGCGAAATGATGCCTCTTATACTGATTCCCCTCCAGTTGGCAGTGTTCTAATCTTCGTGACTATGGTTGTGCTTCGTTGTGTGAGTAACTGGGAATTTCATTCAAATGCTCTCACTGTCGACATCCAGACAGTGATAATTGTGTGTATATATCTTCGTCCCGTTAGTGCCCTGTGCATGGAAAGCTACATACGATTACTGTTAATCACTGTCGAGTACCATACAAAATTCTCACTTATTGGACCAACTCTGTTACACGGTACCGGATTTTTCCACTTTTACCGTGTCCGCTTTTTCGAATTGCCCGCAACTAACCGCTCCGTATGATGTATTGCAAGTCTTCATCGGCAATGACCCGTGTCGGATCTGGCGGCGCTGGGAGTCAGCGGACATTATAGGCAGTGGGAGTTTGCAGTCGGTCTGAGTGTAAATTAACCACACGAAACGTCGTGCAGTGCTAAGAGTTTCGGACGTGGCATCTTTTTAAGTCCGCCGGCCTCAACGAACACCAGTACTAACAAATAGTCTCTTCAGCTGCTGGTGTTACCTGGAAGAGTGGCTGCCAAGGCATTGATCTGTCGCTGACTGATTGCACGAGCACCACGACAGATGGTTATGTCGTGTCCGCAGCCCAAAAGGAAGGTCTTCAGAACAACCGGGAAGAATAGACAGCTTCCAACTCCACCACCTTCCTCTATTTTCAGCGCTGTTTCCTCGGCCCTTTCTGTTATGTCGCGAAATCCAACGAGGAAGTAGGTGTTGAGTGCATGTATAGGAACCTTTCGAGTCTGTTCAATAAACTACTGGTAAATGGACAGCTACTTCATAACACCCAACCAATCACGTTCGCTTTCAATGGGTCCGGCTTTTTCGTTAAAGTGCGTCTCGTGGAGCAGTTATTGACCACAGCATGTGACCACGGTTGGAGAGGACACAACATGAAGCAGTTCAAGCTTCCTGTGTTGTTTGAATGTCGTTTATGTGCGGAAGTCATCAAGTAAGTAGTCTCACTCTGTTCTGGGTATCGGAGATCATACGGATGATGGGTTTCTATCGGGCATGTTGCAACAGACTCACAGG
Source organism: Paragonimus westermani (assembly GCA_008508345.1). Taxonomy (NCBI): domain Eukaryota; kingdom Metazoa; phylum Platyhelminthes; class Trematoda; order Plagiorchiida; family Troglotrematidae; genus Paragonimus; species Paragonimus westermani. The sequence goes on from QNGE01000101.1 coordinate 377,756, forward strand.
AAGCCATGCATGGAGAACAGGCAAACATGACAACACGTATGTAGCTGGGAAACTTAGGTAAGCTGTACGAGCGGATTTCTCTATAGGGCTTTCCGGATTTTCCTAAAGGACGTATCGATAGGTGGTTAACGTGAAATCACGGTGATACAACGATAACGAGTGATACCTGGGCCTTCCGTCCTATGGTACGCCATGGGCGTATGGCGGCAGGTTCACTGTCACAGTTGCTTACAGGTTATTGACGAGAAATGTACGTCCACTCTGAAATACACTCGTAAGGAATTGCACACATTGGACGTCAAGGATACTTCCATAACATAAGTATCATCGCATGGTAGTCATGAATCTCGAGTTACTGCAATCGTTCCTATTCCACCAAGTGCATCCACGCATATTTCATTGTAAAAGGCGGAGACCCGTAATTTTCTGGAAAATATGTTCCTTATTTTTTCACCATACAAAGATCATTCAGTTGCACATCAGAGCTCCGTTAGCCAATTCCGGAGATAACTGCCACCGCTGCAGCGCTTTGAGGAAGGGTTGGATTTTGCAACAGCTCCGCCCACCCTGCAGCGTAATAACGGAACCGATGAGTGCGGCAAAACAGGATGGGCCAAGAGAAACAGAATAAACACACGGGGTAGGCTAAAATGCATGAGATGAAGCGGCCAATGCAAGCAAGCCATGAGGATACAGATGACATGGTGAGTCTCCAAATGAAAGCAAGCAATGCAAACGGTGGAACTGAAAACTTGTAACTCAACAGCAGAAGCGATATATGAAGACGTCAACGAAATTCTGGTGTCTGACACACCGTTGATGCCACCAACGGCAATATCTCTCACAATGGATTCAGTCGGCTAAGTCCCCACCCCCAAATCCTCCCGGCCACATCCGAGTAGTGGTCGTCCAGTGGAGGAAGGTGCTTTCTATGGGGGCCACCCTTCCTCTATTGTGACATACTTGGACGATGAGTTGCTGCAAATGTGGCGTAACCAGACGCTCCTGGCGGATACGGTCGTCCGTCATTGCTGGCTGGTTTCCCAAGCCTACTGTAGGATACGTTTCCTGCATACATTGCTTCCGTTGTCTTGAGAAATGTACGTCGATGGCTGGTATACCTCAGGTTTAGGGGATCTATGCTTTTCAACCGCGGGGTGAAAGCTTGCGCACGACCCTACGAACATTTTTTCGCCCGATGTAGCTATGTCCGAAATTTTTTCAACTTCCTCACGGTCCATTCATACCTCTTACTGGGCATGATGCTGAATACCTCACAAATGTTCGGAGTAAGGCTCTTAACCCCCATCAGTTTGCTCGCCTTACTTTCCACCTTTCCCTTAATGGAACATCCAGAGCGTGCACCGTTCACTATGCAGCTCTGCAAATAATACGACAACAACCACCTACTGTTTCGCAACACGTTTGTCTCGATTAGGTGATTACTGCAGTACCAAACAAGGTGTCTGCATGACAGTTCCCGATCACGTACAGGTCCCATGACCGCCACTGCTGACGACGTGCTTATCAGCAAAAATCCCTTTTTCCGATTGCATGTTTGACAAGCAAACGGCCTTCCACCAGTTGCTCCCAGCTATCCTTATCACACACACACAAAGTAAGTTGTTCGAATGCAATCACGTCACCCGCTTCACACATAGAACGTCCACCATTCACTAAAGACATCGTTGCAGATGGCCGGAATTTCAATTCCAAATACTTGTTTCGATCCAGTATCTCCCCTACATTGCTGAATAACATGGACCAAGGTGAAAGATTAACCTTGGTATATCTATTGGCTGCATCCACCCTAGTATCCGTCTCATTTCAGTGTTGCACAATGCCACGTCTTGTATATGTAGATCAGGGATCTTTTACGGGCAGCAGATGAGTTTGCACGTACTCACCAAGTCCCCTTCTGCAACTGCAAACGCTGCTAACTATCCCACTGAACTCCACTTTATACCTGCAATGCACTGGGTCACTCATTTCTTTAGCTGAGAAGATTTCGCCTCTGAAACTATCTCGTTTCGTTGCTTTCATCCCTCAAGCATATTCCGTTTCATATGAAATTAACAGAACAGGATCTTAGTATAGGTAAAATGTTCCTCAAAACATCCAAGCTGTGCCGATTGTCTATTCACGATGATTATCATAGCATCCCTTGTTGGCAGCACCTGCTCAAAGCTGTCCAACATGACCTTGTAACACAACAAGCTTTCATCGAGAAAAAACTATACGAAACGATTTTACCTTTACCATTACAATCCGTAACACCAAAGTGCCATGAATGATAGGCTCCGTAGTTGTGCTCAGCTGTCGAATCCGCCATAATAACACTCCCCTGCTTTACATACAGTTCCTGAGGTCTTTCTGTCGTGAACAAAAAAACGAACAGCCTACCCTCATCGCCCATTTTCAAGTACACAGGTCCTATGGATTCCAGCATCTTATGTGTGCTCTCCAGACCGCAGTCCAAATGCTCATGTATTCGCATCCTCCGTCTTAACGACATCACGTCATTACGATTTGGCACTATATCCAACAGCACATATACAGCTTCCGTCGCCGTATTTCTAGCCTACGGTTTGATGGATATATTCCCTTGTCGGTCTGAACTGTCCGGACATTGTGTATCAAGTAGCTGTGCGATATACGCAAACCCCCGTCCGTGAACGACAAATGAATAACCGAGGAACACTGGAAATCCTGAAGCCCGTAACAACGTAACACCATGCGAAAAACACAACACTCCCTGTGATTCACGCCCTTCATTCGACTGCTCTTCCTAGTAAAGTGCCCACAAAAAGGTGACACTGTTTCTACACTGCACATTCGGGAATTTTCTTCCCAGAATTCCGGTATTACTATGTGCGTGCTACACAATTCCTCAACGCGTAACTCGTTTCCTTCTTCAAATGAGACGTTTGCAACTTCTTATGGAATTCTGCGAAAGTATCACAACAGGAGCCATCCGGAAGTTTCGTTCGAAACACTTCCCTGAGGTCCACAAGTTCCAACATCCTGTGCAAAAACCAACGCTCGATTCTATACACTCACCGCATCAAAACGTGTCTATGAACAATATACAGCCTCCAACACATCCTTCAAGACGATTTAGGACATAAATTCCAACTATGCAGCTAACTGGAAAATTTAGGTCGACAGCGGATTTGTATCGGTGTCTGGTAGGCTAAAATTACCATCGGCGTGTAGTGTTACCACCTGGTAACTATAATTTGCGAGTGATTCTCCTTTAGTACATCCGAACCGTACACAGAACGGATATGCGAAAATATATTGTGCGTTGTNCTTCGTTCATATACTTGTTTGAAAGCATCGTCATCATTTTTTGAATTTGGATGTTTGGAACAATGCATAGGGGTTACCGCGCATTCTGTGTTTTCTTCGTTTGCATGTATGTTTGAGCTGGTGAAGTAACCGCACGACGGAAGTTTTTTTAGCTCCAAGTGTGTGTTGGCCTGTTGACGCAGAACGTTCTTCATCCCACTTTGTGTGCATAATTATCTATCAGTCGTCGTCCGGACCTAACCCTTGGCGTTGTCTTTCTCTCAGGCAGTGACCTACCCAATTTCACGGATTTCGATTTGCCAGTGAATCGTTTCTTTTCGTCTTGGATGTCCTCTTCTTACTGGCACGTGAACCTTTCATACACATTCGTCACTGTTACAGATTGTTTTGTTGATACAATATTCTGGTTATTTCTCATCATTCTATTGATTAGGCCACTACAATTGTCACTTATTCTTGGGTACTCATGTACCAATGTTCAGCGTTGACAAGCTTTCAGTCACAGCTCTTTAATTTGTGGTGGCTCAGTCTCTTGTGTACATCTTATCTAATGGATCTGCTGGCTGCCCCGTATCAGATGACCTCAGGATAACGGTGTCCCCAATCGTTAATCCTACGGCAAAAACCGAATTCAAACGTTAACTAATTGCTGGTGAAATAAAAACCTCAATGCAGATTCTCTCATCTGCCGCCGCCGTCAATGCGATATGTATGGCCGGTTATTCCAACCACGGCAGTAAGTTGTACGTGCGAGTTGTAAGGGGAGTTGGAAAAGTGCGGGTTCACAGGGGCCTCTGTAATTCGGTTCCCTACGACGGCACCATGTCCAACGGTAAAAAAATTGGCGTCGTTCGTCGTGCAGTGCGCAGCATAGGGTTTCAAGAGTGGCGTCATCATATTTTGAGTCGTCCACAATTTTCAACGGCGCGTCTAGCGCTGTTGGAGGAGGTAGCAAAAGATCACGTTTGATACTCACGCTGGACGCACCAATGACCAAGTTTCCACACACTATTTTTTCTTGCCCTTTGGCGGACTTGCCGTCATACGCTCGCTTGCCTAAGTGCCGTAGGTATTTCATAATATGGCATCCCCGTGTAAACTTCTCCGGCATTGGCCTAGAGAGCAAAGGGAGGTTCTAGATCGCCTGTGTCAGGGTGCTTGTTGCCCCTGTTGTAGCGTCGGCCATGTCTTCTTCGTTTGGGTTCTGATCGCCTTCTGCCCGATTTGCCAGCATTTTCCTTCATCGGAACCTGGCAGAATTACCAAGTTGTAATGAAATCGTAAGAAGGGAGAACGAGAGTAACTGTTTTTCAACGACACAAAAATGCACAAACCGCTGACTGACGCGCGTCTTCTCAGTTTCAGTTTCAATTAACATTGCTTTGTCCAGCATAATAATGCAGCGCTTTGTGCAGTATCTTGTACTTTATGAATTATATTGTTTGCTTTCTTTGCCTTCCTTCAACTGTACACCCCATGTTTAAAACTAACTATTCGACTTTTGTGCGACTGGGGCAAAGCCACCACCATGAACTTGATCGGAGTTCGAATGGTTTTACCGGAAGCCAACTAATATACAGTTCTGTTGGAACAAGCCTTAGAATTCTATCAACCCAATAGCACAAGGCCGAAACATGATGTCACCCATCACATTATCACTAAGGACTACCCAAATTCACGCATCCGTGCCGACTGCCTCCATAGTAGCAAAAGATCGATAAAGCGAAATATTGCAGAAATGTTACGTCTAGGGAGCATCCGTCCTTCAAACAGCCAGTAGTCATCGCCTCTGCACTTGGCCACCGAGAGGACTGAGGGAGACTGTAGGCAATGCGGTGACCACGGCGCACCACCGTGCCGGACTTTTATCCTATTCCGCATGTTCATCAATTTTCCATTGGCTTTTCTGTGGAAAGTATACTTTCCGAAATAGATCTAATCATGGCATATCATCAAATTCCTGCTGCTCCCGAAGACACCGCTGAGACAGCTATTACGATCTCATTTGGCTCATTCGAATTTGTTCGTCTCTTTGGCCTCCGAAACGCTGCCCAAACATTCCAGCGCCTCATGGACCAACTTCTACGCGGACTAGAATTTGTGTTTGTCTGCACTGACAACACCGGTTGCGAGGGACGATGCGCACAAGCGCACATCTTAACTGAGGTCTCTATCTGAACATTTGAATTACCATTACGTCAACAGCAGCACAACCAAGTGCGTCTTCGGTGCTTTGCCCGTCGAATTTCTCGGTCGTCTCATCGACAAAGGCGGCGAGGGGACATTGTTTGGAAAAATCAATTCAGTTACAGATTATCCACTGCCTCATTCTATCAAAAGCCTCCATCGATTTTTGGGGTTGTCAGTTACCATAGTCGCTTTATCCGAAATTGCTTCGACGTGCTGGAACCGCAGACTGATTTGCTGCTGAGTGACCCTAAACGGTTCGTCTTCGGCCCAGCGGCCACCACTGTCTTCATATCCGTCAGGCAGGCCCTGGCGAACGTCACATATCGTGGCAATATGAGTACTGACAAAAGTGCACGGCTGGTTCTGAGGACCGACGCATTTCAATCTGCTGTCTGCACCGTTTTGCAGCAGGTCGTTGGCAATGAAGTCCGATCACTGTCGTTTCTCTCCTTTAGGCTACAGCCTACCCAAGCGAGGTACAATACCACCGGCAGAGAACTGCTGGCTATCTACCTCACCGCTAAGCATTTCCAGCGCGTGCTAGAAGGACGCCGGTTGACCATCCTCACTGACCACCAGCTGTTAACCTACACTTTCAGCACTTCGCCAGGCGGGTACTCCTAGAAAGACACCCACTAATTAGATTTTCCCTCTCAATACACGGCAGACATCCGTTACAGAGACGGCCCAAACAACCTGGTCGCGGACGCTCTATCTAGCGTGCGTATCCATCATTTATCCGCATCTTCTATCAACCTAGAGGCGATAGCGTCGGCCCAACAAAAAGATACGGAATTTAATCAGCTGCGGTCTTAGCCATCCCTAAAATTCATTTAACTGCCACTTCTGCACTGTGACTCTAAAATTTACATTGAAATTCCGACCGCTAAGCCGCGGCCCTACGTCCCCTCTAACTACAGACGAAACATTTTCGGTAATTCTCACTCCCTCGCTCTCATCTTAGCATCCGCTTCACCGTCAAGCTTATTACCAACCGTTCCGTTTGACCAAACATGCACAAGTATCTAAGTGAATTTGCCAGCCACTATTTGTCTTCTCAGCGAAATAAGGTACACCGGCACACCATCACACACCTGGCACTTTCGGTGTACCGGTCTCCCGTTTTAAACGCGTTCACGCTGACATAGTAGACCCACTTCCACACTCGAGAAATCGTATTGGGTTGTTGACTTGGATTGATCGCTTCATACGCTGGCCGCATTCAACTCTCAAGCGCGGAATCTTAGCCGAGAATATCGCAAGGACACTTGTGGAAACCTGGGCATCCTCATTTGACGTACCCGCTTCCGTCACTACTGTTTGCTGTTCTCTGTTCACATCCAAGCTGTTTCATGATCTGCAGCGTTCGCTCGGCTGTGAACACTTTCGAACAGCCGCCTGCCACCTCGCGTCAAATGGCCTAGTGGAACGGCTCCATCGTCACCTCAAAGTTGCCATCCTTGCTACGGCATCTGGTCCAAACTGGTTACAAAACCTACCGCTCATTTTGGTTGCATCCGCAATACCATCAAGGAAAACATTGGCTGCACCCCTGCTGCGCTTGTCTATGGCAGGACCATACGCCTACCAGGCGAGATGATTACCGTGAGATAGAACTAGCATCTTACTCTACACATCTGGTACTTTTCATACTCAGGTTGATTTCCACCCTGACGAGGAACACCCCGATGCAGACCAGAACACATGAAGATCTGCTTACGTGTCCATACCTATTTATCAGAGTCAATCCACAAAAACGTCCCACAAGCCACCCATGGTGATCCGCTTAGAATGCATGGACGCCAAAACGAATAGTTCATCATCGACTTCAATAGCACTCATGAATCTGTAAGCACCGGCCTCCCAAAAGTGACCTATGTTGATCCTCTGACATGTTTCTTCCTCATCCGGCCGTGACTACACCTTTGTGTCATCCAAGTATTCAGAATAAATCCACTCTAAAAACTCCATAAGCAGTCTAAAAATTCATTACACCCGCCGATGACGCTCAGCTCTCTCATTCCCCTCCACTACAAACATGTTGAGGACGAATACGAAAACTTTCCGTTCGCTTTGCGGTACACAGAGACCAATACCATTCATTGTCTTTTCGAGCGCCTCACACACTAAGCGAGGATGGATGGGAGAGTTCTGTGAGATTTTGTACCGCATGTCCTACTTTATAATTGATATTGTTCGCTCTTTTCGCCTTTCTTCAAGTCAGCTGTACACCCCGTGTTTAAAACAAGCTAGTCGGTTGACTCGATAAACAATAATGGAAAACTTACCTCCAAAGTTGCGAGCTAAGCGTTTTTCAAGTGTTCCATGTCACTTGAGTACAGGTTTCGGGAAAGCTAAATACCAGCGTAACCAGCCATCTATTTCAGCAAAAATCTCCTGGAAGCAACACTACGGATCGTATTACTTGGATACTTCGTTCAATGTAGTGGAATTTCTGAGCCAGCGCACCTTCACGAACTATCGCGAGCCGATTTCTTTTATTTTCATCACATTTTGGCTCCGTGTTCATACTCAAGTATTTTACACAGTTCAGATCCCCAATTTCAATGACATACGCCGGAAGGGTACGTTTGGGAATGTGCAGTGGCTCATGCCTATGGACAGGTACGTTTGTAAATATATATACCATGTATATATATACCTACGAATGCGATCACATGGCCATATATATATACCCATTAATCCATACATTCGGATGTTTAATGATTTCAAGACTCATAGAATTACCATCATACTAATCGGTGCATTTATATATTCCTTTTCTTTTATATGTAAATATAAACTCTTCTACACCAACACACCTACAGTTACGCGGTAGTGACACGGGCACTGGGCTCGCGACAGTAGACTTTTCAGTGGTCACCTCAAATGAGCGACTGCCCATCGGCTACGAACTATATAATCCTGCGGTACACACGTAGAAGTAGTCGCTTACACACCAGTCATGATTGCGGCTACTCTGACGACCTGTTAAATCGGCTTAATTTTTTAACATTTTGTTATAAAATTTGACACTTTCTGTCAAGGCGTGTTTGTTCAACCCAACTGCATGCTCTATCTCCGTTAACTGAAAATGTTTCGCCTTTCCTTGTTGCGCGCTACAAGCAGGGTGCATGTTAGCTATGCAATTACGTTTTACTCGGTCGTGGCAATATGCATAGTACTGCGCTGTTTGTCGTCTTCTGAATCATTGCTATTGGGTAACTCACCGGACATAGAGTGAGGCGTTGTAGGCAAGCCAACTACACTGCACGTATCGGACCTCATTGACTCAATTGGAACGTAGGCAGGAAATACTTCATGCGTACTACCTAGAAGAGTTTTCAGGAAAATATCAAATATTTTCCAGAAAATTCAGGGCTGTTTCAGCGGAAAACAAGAATATTCATTCATTTAACTAGGTGATTTCCAGCAAAGTGATGTTACGAGAACGCAATGATATAAAAAACAAAGAATTACAGAATGGATGCGCTGTAACTACCATGTTAGCACCAATTAAGGAATCAGTTAAGAGTGAATTGCGGTTGGTTGGGAAATTTTTAGGGATGTTTTTTACAAATAGAGGATTAATTGTTGAAAGTGCCTAATCGCCTGTGTGACTGTATATTCTCTATTTATGAAATATATGAAGTACGTGATAAAGGAAAGAAAGTAAAATCGAGCAACCAATCATTGCACGTATAAACTTGTCCTTTGTTAGGCAAAACTCCAACCGCTTCTATTATTCACTCGCACTGTTTCCAAATTCACGCCCCGTAACAAATTTCGTTGTCGCATGATTAATGTCCTTTGAGTTTTCGACTGCATAAGTTGTGTGCACGGTTTACTGAGACTTTGGCTAGCGCTCATGAGTTTTTCACCACTCCGGGTTACCGTTGTGTCCCCATCCTTTAGAAGAACGCTGTTTCTCGCTGTGTATTGCAGCTCTACTAGCCACGCCTATTAATTGTGAGGTTTTCCAAAGTTCTGGTGGTGTTTGATCGGTACCACGACAACGCTGAAGTGAGAGATAGTATTCTGATTATTGAAGCCAAAGTGGCTTTCGGATGTATTGGTCAGTCTGTCCACCATTTGTCGTGATGTGCAACGTTCGTTTGCCGGGTTTAATCGTAATTTACAGGAATCCCAAGAGAATGCGGACGTTTGCCAACGTTCCCAATCCACTACGGCGTCCGCACGGAAACGCTTATCACGGCCACTTTCTGGAGGCAAGTTGAACGTTCATAGTCAGAACGACTGGGTTCAGACGACGGGTTAACAATAATTGATGTGCAGGATGAGGAAGGTGATGTTGCTGGCGCTAGCGTGGTCGACGATCTTTAAGCATGTTGGAGGAGAAAATACAGTGATACAGTGATGTGCAAACATTGTTGTCGACGCCAAAAAATTCAGCGATAAGTGACGCTCATCCAGGTGAATATGCTTATTTAGGGATGGTTAAGTGTGTTGTGGATGCCATTCTAAGCAGCCGGCTACAGCATGCGACATCCGTAGGAACCCAGGTTAGTGTTTGTCGTTCACCACTGAGGAATGCAGAGAAGCTCACAATATGGCCAGTGCTCTGTCGCCTGAATGAACGGATCGTGACCGAACTGTTTGGAGTTTGTGTGTATGAAGAAAGCAACAAAACAGAAGACGTCAACGTGTGTTATCACGAGAAGTTTATGCCACACTCATCATTCAGGGACTCCGACATCTGTTTGCCAGTGCGTGCTAGCGGTGCCGCAGCTGCACCGTATCCGGCGTTCGTCGTGAAAATTGGTGGCTCTTTGGTAGTTTCAGTAGATTTGCTCGTTTTGCTGGTTTCTTGTTGGGCACATAGTGTAGTACTTGTGTAAGTGCAAAGCTCCTAGTATTTTAGTAGTTACCAATAATCGGGTACGTCGCACATTCCGAATCGGACAACCGATCAGTCGTTCGCATTTGGGAGTGGAGAGAAGGACTCGGAGAATTTCATTCATCAATGCCAATAATCTGGGGTTTCTCAGCTACGGGTTGAAATTGGGAGTAGGTCGCGGTGATTGAACTACGGCCGTTGCTACAGAGTCATCACGAATAACAAAGTCAGGCAAAGCGTTCCGTGTTTGGCAATCACCCCGAATAAAAGAGCAGTATGCATTCGAATTTACTGCGCCGTACTACTAGTTTCAGAGGTGATCCCTTAATGCTCTTCCACAAGTTGCGTGAGCAACTCGGAATTTGGTACATATTATTTGTCGCCACCGTCTACTGATATTTTTGTTTTATTGACGTCCTGGACATCAGAAAATCACACACGATTATTGCTGTTCGTTACCGAGTGACGTAGTGATCCAAGAAATATTATGTTACTTGCGTTTTATGGTTCCTGGTCTCTCCGCCTTCCTTTGTTTGTACTCTGGCTATTGAGAACCCGCTGTCTTATGCTGTACTTGGTATGTTCCTGCCGACAGTGTATCGTGCTCTATCTAGCAGTTAAGAGACCCAGCGGATACTTTCTAAGCCAGTAAGAACTTGCGGCCGCTACGGGTACAAAACGGTATGCAGCACTATCGATACTAGGAATGGTACTACTTCGAATGTGTTGGTCGCAGAGTTGACCAACACTAAGAGCTTCCTTCTTGGTCTCTCAAGTTCACCTCAGTAAGCTGCAGATAAGACGCCAGTCAAGGCACCGATTTGTCTTTAGTGCCCACCCGCATGTCGCGATCAATGGAGAGACGCAGAAAATAGGCGAATGCAAATGCTGGACTCTTCATAAATCCGCATCCATTCTTGATTCTTGTACGGGCAGTAGGACAGACACGTGCCGACGGACCTTATCCGAGTAGAAGTTGGAACTGCAGTCCTTGAATGAACACACGGCATTTGTCCTCCCTGATTTTGCAGTCAAAAAGAAGGTAGTTGCACTGCTAACTGCATACATAGACGAAGCTGCAATGTGGAAGTGTGAAAGCTCTCAAAGGAAGAATAGTTGTGCCATGGGGCCGCTTCCCATAACTCCTAAAGCTGAGCTAGCCTAATCAGTCTTGGCATCTTCTTACTGTCCGGAAGTCACAAACCCCGTACTCGCGAACAGGCTGCGCAACAGAACAACCAAAATGTCACACAGCCTTCTGGTAAGCTTACCTGACATGATCAACCCAAAGACATCGGTAGGAAAAGCAGTGACCTCGAAGTCCGCCAGCGCTAACCCAAACGGCATGTTTCACGATCGCTTTCAGGAAGACAGGGTGAGACACGAACAACGGGCTACGAGTGAGTAACAAATTGTGACAGGCTGGAAACTGCGATTGGAGGTTGAGGTTGTAGCTTCTGGTCTCGAAGTATTCACTCAGACTTCTGCGCTTGTCGTGCAAAACGAGAACGCTGATTCTGCAGGGCTCATCTCAATGGCCGATACTCCAAGTACACGCACAAGTGGTGAGGGCACTGGGATCTATCAAAAATTGTCTCCTGATCTACCTGTCCCAGATTACACCAAAAGGTCTTGTAGGAGTTTCTTCCTCTTGAGAAATTAGAATGGAAAAAGCCTGCTGTGGCCGCCTCCTGTGATTCAGGAGGCAGTTCCTCAGCCCGCTCCATAATGTGTTTGCCATTGGCCTCATAACACCACAGGCATTATCGTGTTTTGAACCTCTTCCTCCCGCGAAAGATAAAGTCGAATTTTTTGTGAGCGAAAATTTCCGAGCACTCACCCAAAAAATGTAATTTAACAGGGACACAAAAGCTGCAAACTTTGGTACCAGGAATGTTGGTCAGGCGTCCCCTGTGGTCGTTGACGCACGCACAGACAACGACGTTTCCCCTGCAGCCTCAATGTAGGGCCGTCAGACGTTAGTGGATTGCCCATTTTTTACGGTAGAACTTTATGGCGGAACTTTATAGTAGAACTGCGGGAGTTCCTCAAGATTCAGTGCTGTGCACACTCTTATTTCCTGTTCACATGAACGGCCTTCCGGAAAATAGTTCCAGTAACCTTCTTTTATGCACAAATTACATAACATAGCGCTACAGTTTGATCTAGACGTTAGTGAGCGCCGATCCGGCGATTGAATTTCCCCACCAGCTGGTAATAGGTGTCTGTGCATATCACACGATGGAGACTCTGGCAACGCCTTGGTTTTCCATAGTGCGTTCAGCGCAATAGATATCAGAAACACCGATCTGAAGAAAGATCTGGATATATGGTTATCCTGCTTGTCACTCGCTCATTACCATGAGATGGCAGCAATAAAGAAAATTTTCGTTCTCAGGACGACTAAACGCAATTACTTTCTCACAGGAGAGGAAGGGTTTTGAGTGCTCTGATGAGTTTATACAAAAGTGCTCATTGAAGGTGTTAATCTGGTAGTACATACCGACCCGAAGAGAAATATATTTGGCGTCAAGCGTGTCCAGCACGCCAATGAAAAACTAACCACGGGGCTGAAAAATGTCACGTGCGAGTCTCAACTCGAAATCCTTAATCTGTGACCACTCGGGCTTCGATGACTCCGCGGTGACCCGGCTCTCACTCATTTTTCTTGTAAGTAGGTCTCGTCGAACACTTGTCCATCCAAGTGAATGGTGGTGGCCGGTTAGAATATAACGGAATGCTTTTCCAGTTTCACTTTCGGCCCTTCCTTAGGCAGCAATTCCTTCCTTATAGTATCGTCATTCATTGTGACAACTTCCCGTCCGAATTCGTTAGCGTTGCTTCGAGAGACCGCCTTTAAGCGCTGCTTGATTCTCATTCGTTTGAAACTTCTTTATGCAGTTAGCTTACTTAGCTGTTAACAGCTGCTGTAATCCTCGGGAGCGGCACTACACCAAGTTTTCAGCGGACTTCTGCTTGCCCCCGGATAAGAAAAATCGACTTGATCCGGGTAGCTTGGGCCTATGCCTCAGAACCGTGTATCGGCTAGTGAGCCGTTGAATCGTCTTTCGAGGATTACTCGACACGGGTAATCAGAAAAATTCATTACCATAAGGGTTAACATCAAATCACCTTCAAGTCGACGATACTCTAAAGAGTACATTCTCCCTTCATGCCACTCTTCCTTTCACGTCCCTGTAAGAGCTGCATTTTTGACCATAGCCCTTAGTTTTTTCTTTAGTTTCACCACGGTCAGATTCTAATATTCTATGCTGAGCTCTTAATTCCGTGTGTCATAATAATTTCATACCGTACAACGGTTAAGGACTATACTGGCCGATCGTGCATTACTTTTGATCGCCAGCCTGTCTGCGGAGTTGTACCGTGAACTGACGGCGGTCAACATGGTCTGCGCCTAATCGCGATAGTATCAAACTCTTCCATCATTCATTTGCTGGTGCGGCAGGCATAACCAACACTCCGGTGGTTGTAACTGGGGATCTTGCAAAACTATGATGCCAGCGCCTGTGAGCACCAACTTACTCGAGGTGCGATAAGAAATGTGCTTGATATGTACGGGGACGACACCGAGCATAATGCTGTTCAACAGAAGTTCCTAGCTTCTGCCCTGAAGCCAGAGTATGCCATCACAAAACCTAATGCACCTTCGTCGATCTAGATTGGCCGCAGATGAATGTTTACTTCTGCTGTTGGAAGTTACCGTGATTGCTCGAGACACGTGCACACACGCACGTGTTTCCGCCACGGGCGCCACTAAACCCCAGAATTCATAACTTTCCACCCGACAGTTCCAAAGATGAACGTGGGAAGCTAAGCGCAAATTGTCCAGCACAAGCTGCTCGCTTAGTGGTCCTCCCAATGGACCTGTATTCTCGAACGTACCTCAGCCGGCTCCATCGAGGTCGGCGGTAACATCGCTGATGTGCCCAGTGTCCCCCAAGATTGTCAACTCATCCTAAAATCCAACACCCTACAAGCCATCCGGAATGAAATCCGTTAAATATGCTCGCACTGACGCCCAAAACTCGACCAATAAATGTATAAGACCCGGGAGCCAACGGATCTTTTGTGGCTTGGTCTAATAAGTTATGGCTTTTACAAACTCATCTTAATTCGGGGCTAGGCCTGATAGATATGTCCTTCTTTTGGAATCATGGAACGATGAGCAGAGATTGTGGTATCGTTTTCATGTCCGCTTCTCCCTCCGGTAAAAAGCCGTGCCTTCCCAAATGCCCACTCTCACTGCAAGGTCGGTCTGGTGCTCCGTTGCACTAGCCAACTCCGAAAAAAATGCACATCGGCTTCACTCATCAGTGTTCCTGTCCTTGCTTTCAGCGTGACTGGGCTGTCCTGTCCCAGTGCGGCTGGGACTGGACCACCCAAATGCCCTAATGATCAGCGACATTAGCCTACCGTGCTTGTACGCACAAAGGCTCTGCCAATGCAGGACCTGAAACGTTTCTAGCCAATGTTGGGGTTGCAGGGCTGAGGAAAAAGACAATTGGTTGTACACAACAGTACAGTGATCACGCTCGTTCACGTTCAGGTTGTCTTCATTCTTGTGGACTTGGAGGTAGGCAGCCTAATTATGAACCTTCCGCTCGGCCTGAACGATCATGTCGTGATAACATCAGGTTTATCCGTATCGCTAAGCTTACTCCTCAAACGGGACTTCCCGAAGAATAAGGATGGACACACTCTGTGCATTTGTGGCTGGTGCCTAATGGCTCCAATATAGCGCATCGCTGTCGAAAGACGAACTGTGCGTCAGCTCTACTGATACCACTCGATAAACCGTTAGATACTTCACTTCATTTTGATCTGCCACCCGACGGAAACCGCGACGGCGATTGCGGCCCCGAATGTTGAAAATTATTCCCGTTAAACTTCTGGCATAGGCTTGTAGTGGAGCTTCGGGGTGTCCAGACTTCCGTCGTCTCTATGCTCGACTTTAAAGTTAGTCCATCGTTCTGGAACGGAGATGTAAGTTGGGTTTGCTGCGACGCCTAGCCCGGTGCTAACACTGTGCAGGCGGACTTCTGCTGCTGACAGCGGAGGAGGGGTTGGCGTTGCTTACTTCCAGTTTTTTGGGCCTTCTGAGTGTGTAAATCGTTTTGTTTTGATTGGCAAGCTTCTCCGGTAAGTTGCCAATATTAGCCTCCTCCGCCGGCTCGCATCCCATCTACCAAGCCGCTCCCGTCTAGTGCAGGTGGTTCCTCTCTATAATTCTCCATAGTGGATTACATAGTGCTACATCGAAAAGCCATTGCTTCCCCCATCTCCAAAAATGACTTAATATCTGAGGCACCCTTCTTATCAATACCGTTTGCGGAAGACATCCAGATGCGGCGTTTTGTCCGCGCTGGTTCTGGAATTATCGCCTCATAGGCCGATAATAGCGTCCTTTACAGATGGCCTAAAACGAAGCTCATTAATTTCAGCATAATCAGGTGCAAAGCTGTGCATACCAGGCAAACGCACGTCTTCCCTGATCCCCCTGGCAGAATGTCACTCATAGTTTCAAACAAAGAGAATAGACTTCGCACTGCACGCACTCTCAGTTTCTCTTGGTACACATGAAAAGCAGCAAGCACACTTGCTGTCCTGAAGCGTCCAATCAAAAAATTAGACCAACTGTGTCTCAAAACATTGGTAACAGATTTTTCTACCCTCACCTCGAGTACGGGATCCTGGTTTGGCCCTCTCACTTACAGAAGGAGAAACTCATTTTAAAAAGTGTTCGGAAGCGCGTGATAAAAGCGGTTTAGTGTGATCACTCACTCTGAGAGGTTCACGACCTAAATCTCTCCTCCCCTGAATACCGTAGACAGAGAAGCAATCGAACGTTGACAGCCTTGAACGCGGAGACACCAAACCGCCCACATAGTCCCTGATCACTCTCATGTATACCAGCTCAATTAGGGGGCACTGTTTTAAGAGAAATGTTCCATGGAGCAGGCACAAGATTATGTATAGTTCCTAATCACGAGTCTCAAAATACTAGAGCCTCCTGCCTGAATACGTCGTGAATGCTGGGGTGATGGCTGTGCTCAGGATTCGCCTGGATTGCTACCCCAGTTCTTGATTAGAACCCTAACGCGTGTTCTTGTGTCAAATGAAGCATACCTGGCATTTGTGCATGCTTATCTGCGTGGGAACTTCCGTGTGTAGTAGAGGTAGGCATGCATTCGTTCTATCACATTCCAACCCTCCAACAAACCACGATAGACTACGGCATGTAACACCTTCCTGACTCAGTTCCACTGACTGAAGAGGCAAGATTATCATAATCTTTTGCTTTCTACCCCCGTCTGTAACCCATCGAACCCACTGTTTTTGAACGGATGTTGAGTAGCAGCCCGTCCGCTTCAATAACGTGGATTGATGAGGGAGCGATTTTTACATGAGTGCGTGCTAAATACACTGGTCAGCATTTTGGTGCGATAGGCACACAGCGCCACGCTATCGTTTGTTAGATAAATGTGAAGCTGGGAGAAAACGGTAACAGATAATCGGTATTAATAATGATGATAATACTAAATATAATAAGTCATCGTGGGCCTGTATAGCATCAACACTTCGCTGGCGTAAAGCACCCCGACTAGATGAAGGGGGGTCAGGTATAAAGCCTGCATATTAGGATACTGAGATCTACAGCGCACAAATGCACACACGTATACGCGTCTAGGGCTGGATGTCATGACGAGAATGCAACGGTCGTGGTGACTGCCCTGGTGAAAGCCAGGCATCAAGACGCTTGTTATCTGTCCCAAGAGCAGTAATTCCTATGACTTCCACTGGAAGGCCGCTTCAATTAAGGCAAACTTAGTTGGCGAACCTGCTTTTTTCGTGGATCAGACAACTACACGTTGTATCCGGCTTGAATCTATGTTTTCTTGAGTCAGTGGTCTCTGCCCTAGGAGATTTTCATAGTGGCCTCCGTGGTCCTGATTTTGGAAGTTCGGATCACGCTCCTCCTCAGCCGTCTGTAGGTTGATGGGTAAAAGCTTAAGAGCCCCAGGGAGTCCGTATAAGAGTAGGAGAAAGGTCGTAACGCCTTACTGCAAGTCGTGGCACTCACTCAAAGGTAGTTGTCCTTTATCAGGTACGGAGCGCACGGCTGTGTGGTAACCTTTAACAGAGGTTCTCCTAGAGTACCAATAAAACTTGAAAAATAGCCCGCGGAAGATTTCCTTCGTGGCCTATTAAGTATGCTCCCGAACTAACGTCAGCGTTGTTTGCTAGTTCCGGAGAGGTGGAACTAGGATAAAGGTAGAGTAACATTACAACCAAGAGGTTTTTGGAGGCACAGCAATGCGCGGCTTTCTACCGGTGTGTCTTCAATCACGTGCAGTCGCCAGTAAGCTTTACAGACAATAACAGCAATATTAATAATAATGGTATATTTCTCAACCCATTTGTGAGAAACATGCTCAGATGAGCGTGATCAGTACACACATTTTAACGTGAACCACGTACCGTACACATAATTGGTAATTGTATATGACACCAATTATGAAAATAGAGTAATAAAACGGACAAAATAATAAAGGAAAACTTCAGTTTATGAAAAGGCAGGTGGTTCAATTGCTTTTGAAACGATAGTTCTTAAGATTTTCAATAATCGATAAAAATTGTTGAGTTATTACATCAATTGTTTCTTCCCAAGGCTGACGTTGGCCTTATGTTCAAGGTCACGCCAGAAAAAAAGATTTTTCAGGATGGAGAAAATGAATAGTCGAAGAATTTCGCCATCAGTTGATGTGGATGACCTCGGAAAAATGTGAAGAAAATTTTGGGAAGATGAGGGAAGATAGGTGGGTTGCAATTTTTCCGGGGAAATAGACGATCTACTGGACTGGACTCCGTTATTTCCTCAAATTGACGGAATTTCACGAATTACCCAACCAGTACAGGGTTTTCAAATTCCGGACGTTGTGGAATGTTGCCTCAGGTTAGAATTTATCGTGGGATCAAGAATGGAAGACAAAATTACGTGATAAACAGAAGAACGTAAAATGGTCATGTGAAGTATGACGAATGATATGGTCTGATATTTTCTGGCTGAATCTTTCATACAGAATTTACAATTTTGTGCTAGTTAATAAAATATATATCTCTAACAAATAATTGTTGTATAACGCGAAAAGTGATCGATTCACAGTTTATCCTAGCATATGGCTACAGCCGAATTCCGTTGTCGATTTAGTATGTACGGCAGTTGTGTAGAATGGAAAGATATTTTGCAACACGAAAAGATTATCAGGTGGTCTGTAAGAATAGGCAGAGGCACGTATTTATATGTAATCATATGAGGCGAACAGGTTAAGCTATATATATTCTCCAAACCGTTTTAACTTGCACAGCTATTGCGTAGTGGTTGATAGCTATACAGAGCTGATAATCGTTGAGTATGGAGTATGAGTAGCAGGATGGTTTGGTTATTACTAACGGGGATGTTTAAGATGTTGTCATATGTTGGTTGTAGTCTTGTTATGCAGCTGCAATTTTTCGACAGAGCTGTGTACAAGATCTATCCTGCTGGAGAAATAATAAGTTTCCAAATGATGAATATCTCAAATGGCTAAATTGATAGCTTTGATCAGTTTGAAGTGTGTGGCGTTACATCATGTGGTATAGATTCACCCTCCGTTATTATTAGATTATATTAGATGATTAGATGTTATTAGGTCCGTTATCAAAGATATTGTCTTCAGCCAGGCAGAGTTTGAAAATCAACATGACGTTCTTTAATTTCTGGAAAGTTTCTAAGCTTCGTTTGAATTGATGTATATTCTTACTGGTTCTAATTACATGTGGGAGTTTGTTCCAAATGTAAGTATATTTCACTAGGAAAAAAGTTGAACGGAGTTTTCTATGGGATTTAAGCGTTGTCAAAGTGAACTATTTGTTCCTTGTTTTGTATTTTGAGCCACGCTGAAGGCGAATCGCGAGTTTGATATTAAATTTATTGCTATAAACTAAATTATACATGAGCGCAAGGTTTAGTTTGAGACGGCGTAGCCAAAGAGGATCCAGTTTAAGCGTTTGGCAGCGTTCTCTGTAGTTCAGCGACGACGGATAACCCGATAAACCTTTCGTAAATGAACGTTGGAGACTTTCCAGAGCTAGCCTATCAGACTTTCACAAGTGACTATATATGAACGTGCAGTACTCAAGTTGGGGTCGTACGCACAGCTTGCAAAAGTGCAGTTGAGCTTCATGAAAGAAGAATGAGTGCTTATTGTATCCAATCGTTCATCTAGGTTTAGTTACTAGGGCAGACATACGTTCAGCAAAATTGAACGAGTTTGAATAACGTATACCTAGGCCGCGGACTGAGTTGGTAGTTGAAATAGCATGACCATCCAGCTTTATAAAGTCCTCTGGCATATGACAACCGTGTGCGACAATGGTGGAGTTATTGGCCGAGAATTTCTTCAGCCAGGTTTGACACCAAGACTCTAATGACATGATGTCCTCCCGTGTATGTCCTAAAGAAGAATTGAGATCGCCAGTAGGAAAAGTATAGACAAGTTTGATGTCATCAGCGAATAAGAATAGTTTGCCATGTTCGATAACTTTCCATAAACTATCTATATACATGAGAAAGAGAAACAGTTCCAGGACGCTTCCTTGAATCACTCCGCTGGTGACTGATCTGAGCGTTGAGTTGTTATCGCCAATTTCCACTGTTTATGTGCGGTCCACAAGGTATGAAGCAAACCAGCTGAGTAATGGGTCACGTATACCGAAAGATGCCATTTTGATCAGAAGGCGCCTATGAGGCACATGATCAAAAGCTTTTTGCTTATCCAGGAGTATAATAATAACTGCATTTCCTGAATCAGCAGATATTTTAACATGATCAAAGAATTCCAGTTGACACATCATGCACGAACGCTTGTTGAGGAACCCATGCTGAGATAGGTTTATAAGATTTTGTGATAATAAGAATTCAACCATGCGACATATTCTTATCCTTCCAAATACTCTAGAACAAATTGAAGTATGGTTAATGGGACGATAATTGTTGATGTTTTGTCGTGAACCACCTACGTAACGGAGCTGAATCATAGAACTTTTCCATTGAAGAGGGAAGGAACCTAACGATAGAGAAAGTGTATAAATATTGAGCAAAAGAAGAAGGATGTCATCCCCTCCGTGATTGAGAACAACAGGGTGTGAACTCTCTGGACCAGGAAAGTAAGAGGGTTTGATAGTAGCTAACTGAGAGCGTATTTTCACTGCGTCAACAGTAACGTGGCTTAGGAACGTGTTTGTTTTTACAGGGAGAGGTGGGGGAAATACATTTTCCTCAATGTTGAAGGAAGCAGCAAAATACGAATTGAAGGTCTCGCAGATTGTTATGGGAACATCTACGGTAGTTTTGTTCCGTAATGTAACCTCTGAGATAATAGGGTCTCTTGTACAGCTTCTGCGTTTAAATAACTGCATCAACTCAGAGCTCTTCTCTATGCTGTTCAATGCACGTTTTTCTTCATTCAGGTGGAGCATTTTGGTTCTAATTTCTATAGTGTCAAAAATTTTGTGCATTTGAATAATAGGGGAGGAGTCATGTGTTTTTCGGTACCGTGATTTCAGATTTTTGAACTTACATTCCTCTGTATCCGATCCCCATCCACTGCATGCCTTACGGACAATAACAACGCTAGTGCGAACAAGTCACTCAGTAGAAGCGCATTGTGTATTGTCGCATTCACAAGCAATCGAGTCATTTTAAAGCACATGGATGAGTGAGCCGTTGGTCGTTGAAGCCGCGACCAATCAGAACACTCTTGGAGCCTTGGCACGAGTGTGGGGCACACAGGCGGCCTTGACGCCTATACATCACCACCTCCGCCTTAGCTCAAATGGCGGTCAGACCTGTAACGTGTTCTGCGTAGGACAAAGTGTAAAATGCCCACTCACAGGAGTATCCATCGATGCAGTAATGTAGGTTAGGTAATCACTTCCAGCCTCCTGTACAAGAACACATCTCCTTTGACCATTTGAACTGTTTACTGCATATGTGCGAGCCTCAGCGGCAGTAGTAGTGGTTGTAGTAGTAGTAGTGGTTGTAGTAGTTGTTGTAATAGTTGTGGTGGTAGTAGTAGTGGTTGTAGTAGTTGTAATAGTTTTGGTAGTAGTAGTAGTGGTTGTAGCAGTGGTTATAGTAATCGTAGTTGTAGTGTTAGTCGTTGTAGTAGTTGTTGTAGTAGTAGTTGTTGTAGTAGTAATAGTTGTTGTACAACGCATCCAATCAGTTTCGGTTGGCGGTATGACAGCATCACGCCAATGTGATTCCGGAAGTTGCAGATTGGTCCGTTTAAAATGAACAAAGCAGCCCGGAACGGTCGTCAACAAATGAATGAATATCCAGTATCTTTCGCAAGCCAGTAGAACGGTACGGATCGGAATAGAAGTATGGCAAATCGAACACAGCTTCAGGCCGAGGTAAGTTATCCTGCCCGGGACGCCCTGTATCCGATCCCCATCCACTGCATGCCTTACGGACACTAACAACGCTAGTGCGAACAAGTCACTCAGTAGAAGCGCATTGTGTATTGTCGCATTTACAAGCAATCGGGTTATTTTAAAGTACATGGATGAGTGAGCCGTTGGTCGTTGAAGCCGCGACCAATCAGAACACTCTTGGAGCCTTGACACGAGTGTGGGGCACACAGGCAGCCTTGACGCCTATACAACAGGAGTGAGGGTCCAGCTTTTACCTCACACAAACGGCGTTTCGATTCTTCCAGGGGCCAAAATGTTCATACAAAATCTGTGGTGTTCAGTAAATACTTCGGTTGCTATACTAGTGTCAGATGCCAGAAAGAATGTGTTCCATACCAATGACCTCAACAGAGTGGCGAACGTATTCCAGTCGATTAATTTTATCTGGCGGTGACTTACTGTGTTCGACGCTATTACAGCTTTTAGGTCAAACATGAGGTTGACCACGTTGTGATCGCTTCCTGGAAACCGTTCTAGGACGGATACTTTAGCAGAAGAGATACCTGTTGTAAAAATGAGATCTAAAGTGTGGTCTAGTCTGGTAGGTGCTAAGACGTGTTGACACCAACCATTCACTCGGATACATCCAAGAAACTCTGCTTGATTTGCAGGTGCTGTGAAGGAGGTCCAGCAAATATTGGGCTTATTGAAACCTTCACCAATTATTTTGTACTGTGTGGGCAATGTTGATACATAATTCAGTCCATTAATAAGGTTGGTCATGTCGTCATGAGAGGCGTTAGGTGGTCTGTAGACACATCCTAAGAGTAGTTCACGGGATTCAGTTGACACTGATAGCCACAATGAGTCATTAATTCTATGAAAATACGGCTCATCGAGTATAGTTGCAGAATACTGCTCTCTTAAGTAAATTGAACATCCACCGCCACGTCCTGCATCCCGAATTTTTCGGAACATATGATAACCTATAACATTTAATTGTGTGTTTGAAGTCTCAAGGGTACACCAAGTTTCAGTGACCAGAATAATGCAAGGATTATATAAGAAGACGAAGGAGCCAAAAATCTGCATCTTATTGACCAGTGAGCGTGCATTCAAAAGCAATAAACTTGGTGCATTTTTCTCATTTGACGTCATCTTTAGACCTTTAAAAATGTCGGAAGCAGAAGGGTCTTTGTGATTCAGAGACTTTGGTGACGTCCATTGGTCCGATGCGGTAACGATAAGCGCATTGATAACAAATGGAATGTCCCTTGCGTCTGAGTCCATAACAGAAAATTTTGGAAGTGTCAGTGAGGTGAACTGGGGCAATGGGGGTATAGGAGGTGGACTGGGCACAGGAGGTTTGAACGGGGTGTGACGCAGTAAAAAAAGGTAAGGTTGAGATGGATTGATCATATCTACTTGCACGTTGTCCGCAAAGGAATCACAGGAGATATTCAGGTGAGCATTAATACTGTGGGGGCTGTTTGTATTGAAAGGGGCGTCAAGCATGGGATAGGCAACTCTGGTGGGAGTAGTGGGGTTCTGGTTAAGTCTTGCTTTGAAAGGTGTGTCACGTAAGATATTGCTATTGTTGGGAAGAGTTCGAAAATTAGGGGATGGTGATAGATACATCCTTTTTCTCCCTGGGTGTGGGTATGGGTTCACATGCTTATTTTTTCCCTTGTATTGCGGGGAAGGTAAACCCGAACGACTCGTAGGATAGTGACTTGAGGAGGGTTTATTGAAGCCAGTGCTCCTCTGACGGCTGGTTGTTGGGTTTCTTTGGGATGAATTTGTAGTTGGAGTGCCGGCGTGTGACAGATTGGTGGATGGTCTGAGCCTTTGTCTGATCTAGCTACCGCGTTGACAGGTTGAAATTTAGACGTCCCATTTGGTTCAACATAGGCACACTCATTTACATGCTGTTGTTTGGAAGTTGACTCCCAGATGGGGGTCGCCGTTTCAAAAGGCAGATTGCTGAAAATATCTAGATCTACTGCTAAGTTAATCAAGTCGGCTAGTATGATATCCTCTGTTGTGTCGTTGGTGCTTTTAAGATGGACAATGGCAGGCTCGGGTGTGACGCAACAGGACAAAGCTAAACAGGGTGAAGCTACACACTCATCAGGACCCGATTCGTTACCCTTGGACATCGTCGCATCTTGTTTGAATGTGTCCTGAGCCACAAGCTTGGAGTTGACAGCGTTACGCAATAACCGACTTTGACATTCCCTCTCAAGCGGCGTTCTATCCTGCATACTTCCTATCAGTTTAAGAGAGGTTTTGGACTTGATGAGTTCCTGACATTGGAAAAGGAACACGTGACGCCCGAAAATAGTGCACTATATTGCCACATTTACAAGCGGTAGAATCACTTTCAAGTGCTCAAACGAATAATCCGCTGGTTTCTGAAGCCGCAACCAACTGGAACCCACCCTGAGACTCGGCGCGAACGTGGGCACGCAGGCGGCCTCGACACGCGTACGGCACTCACCACTGTGGTGAATTCCGCCACTCTCGTGCTGTATGTGCATGATTTTAGACTTCATGACGTTAAAAAGAGGACTGTTTTCTAACTATCTCTGGTGAACTGCATCGAGACCTACCCGTAGAAAAACAGTATTCCAGAGAGATTAATGTAGTCACATTACGGTGTCGTCTGCATACGTGAGCAGGGCAGACTGTCTAACAGCTGGTAACTTGTCCACGAACACTGAGAACTCAGAACGGACTAACGCGGTTCCTTGCAGAACACGGCTTGCTGTTGACATTCACGTTGTGCCTTTTGCCTGGTATATAGTGTCGAATCCATTCGCATATTTGGTTGTCGAGACATAAGGCTAGCAGTATCCTGTATAGATTACGGTGATTCAATTTGCTGAAACTCTAGGTAATATTCGAGAATGCAATGTCTATGGGTTGACGCTTCCCAGTTCGGTTCAACTCGGTAAAATTCGATCCATACACCGGAAAAGTAATGACCAACAGTGATGATTTCCACGTTCTTGCCCCAACAAGTTCGAGACCTTCGGTGCCTCGACTTCAGAACTTCATGAATGAAAGAAAGTTGTAGCGACCACCGATCGCGTGACCCCTCTAGAAGGCCGAACCACAACAGTGTCTTCTTGCTTGTCTGTCCTTTAGTCTAGTTTCAGTATGTAAGTGCTACGAGGGGCCCGGTAAGAACTAATTTGCCCCTCTCTTCGGTCGCGTAACTATTTGCAAGCAGCTGATGTTGGCTCTTTCCTTAACTATCCACCTGATGTCTCATCATTCAGTGGATCAAAAACACTCTGTCTGGCATTCTCAATCCTACAAGCATTTTGCATTGCTTAGTGTCTCACGTTTCAGTGCCGCGCAGGGCTCTGGGTGCATGTACTTCAATGGTACGCTGAACGCCAGCCTTGAATCTTGCACAGTTGTCTCCCACCGATTCTAATGAGCCAGTCATTCTGTTTGCCTTAATTACAGTCACCTTTAAGGAAAGCATGTCTGCGTGTACTCCGTGGCCAGACAAAATCGAACTCAATATCGGGTAACACCGCGTACCATTTGTCTGATCTTATTGGTTACCACCATTCGTGGCTATCAGTTGCGTAGACGTCATTTTAGCGAAGTGTTCATGTAATCCGCCTGACCTTGATATAGGTTAATGATAATAATAATGATAATGGTATATTTCTCGACGCATTTGTGAGAAACACTCTCAGGAGAGCGTGATCAACGTATTGATTTTCATGCATATGCATATTTGAGAACCAAATTTGAAAATTATACAACGGGTTCGCTTTGTGTGTAGAACAACAAAACAGACAAAAGCAGACGTTATATGAATGGGAAATTCAAGTTATGGCAGGAAACTTTGAGCTTCATAGTTCTGAGACGACAGTACTTGTGATCTGCATAATTCGATAAAGTAATTGATTTGTCACATCAATTTGGACTCCACAAGGTGATCGCTGGCCTGTTGCTCAAGGTCGTGCCAAAAAAACAGTAGTTGGATGATGGAGAGGGTGTATTGACAAGGAATTTGACCATTACTCCATGTAGATAATCTGGAAGAAATGCGCAGAAAATTTTTCATGATGTGGGCGAGGTAGGGACGCATATACTTCCGCGGGGAACGCATGGACCTCTCAACTGGACGTCATTCTTCGCTCAAATTCTAAAGAATTTCGAGGAGCTCGCGATATGCCCAACCATTGAGGAATTTTAAGTGTCCGGGCGGGGTGTGATGTTCTCTCGCGCGGGATATATCAGTGAAACCAAGAATGGAGAGCGGAATCGTGCGATAAACGGGATATTGTGAAACTGACTACGTGAGCTATGATGAACAATGGATCAAGTGATATTCCGGCATAACATTCTGTGTGACGTTAATAGCATTGTGTTGATTGATGAACTATATAACACATGCGAACACCTGCTATTGAATAACGCGAAAAGAGCTCGATTATAAGCTATTCCTGGTATAGGATTATGGCCTAATTTAGATGTCAAGTATCTTTGTACAGACGGGATGTAGAATGAGAAGAATGTTTGATAATACCGAGAGGTTGCCGAGTGATCTATCAGGGGAAGAAAAGGAAGAGTTGCGACTCGAGGTTATTATGCAGTTGTGAGACGAACAGCTTGAGTTTTTTGAACGATTTCAGCATGTCCAGCTTTTGCATGGTGGTTTACAACTCAGACACACAAGCTATCAATAATTATGGGGTGAGGGTGTACCAGGATGATTGGGTTGTTACTAACGGGCATGTATATTGACACATATACGCGTCGACTATAGACATGTTTTCTTGTTCACTGGCAAGTCCATAAGTAAAACATCTATTCTGGAAGCGGTAGTTTTGGACGGTTCGAGGGGTGCGTGACTTAACATCACGCAAAACTGGGGTTTTCTGTCAGATGTTATCAGGTCCGTTTTCAAAGATAACGTCCTTAGACAGGTAGTGCTTGAAAATGGACATGACGTTCGTCATTGTTAGGAAAGTTTCTAAATTTCGTCTAAATCGGTGCATATTCTTACTGGACCTAATTGCATACGGGAGTTTGATCCAAATGTAGGAATATTTTACTAGGGAAGAATTTGGAAGCCGTTTTTTCGGGATTTAAAAGATGCCAAGGTGATGTCCTTGTTTTTGAGGTTATACTTCGGCCTGTGTTGTAAGCTAGTCACGGAGATGACAGTGAATTTATTGCCATAGACCAAATTATATATGAGTGAAAGGTTGAGCTCGAATAGTTGTAACCAGAGGGAATCGAGTGCAAGCGTCCGGTAGCGTTCTCCGTATCTCAGAGAAGATGGATAACCCAATAAGCTTTTTGTGAATGCTTGTTGGAGGCTCTCCAAAGTTGGCCTATCAGACTTTCGCAGGTGGCCATATATGAACGTGCAGTACTCAAACTGGGGTCGTACACATAGTTTATAAAGGTGTAATCGTGCAGCAGGTAGGAAGAATGAGTGTTCGATGTGATCTATCGTCCGTCTGGTTTTGACGACTAGGAAAGATATATGTTCTGCGAAGTTGAATGAGTCCGAGTAGCGCAAACCCAGGTCACGTACTGAGTTGGCGGTTGATATGCTGTGACCGTCCAGCTTTATAGAGTCATCTGGTACGTGACAACCATGCACAACGATAGTGGATTTACCGGCTGAAAATTTCAGCAACCAAGTTTGACACCAAATCTCTTATGACATGAGGTCTTTCCATATATTTTCTGAACATGGATTTAGATTGCCGGGAGGAAAGCTGTAAACAAGTTTGCTATCATCAGCGAATAGGAATAGTTTGCCATGCGTGATGACTTGACATATATCGTTTATATATATGAGAAAGAGTAACGGTCCCAGAACACTTCCCTGTGTCACCCCACTAGTAACTGGTCTGGGCGTTGAGATATAGTCTACTATTTTCACTGTTTATGTGCGGCCTAAAAGGTATGACGTAAACCAGCTAAGCAATGTATCGCGTATACCAAAGGATGCTATTTTGAGCAGAAGACGCTCATGAGGCACACGATCGAAAGCCTTCGCCATGTCCAACAGTATGATGGTAATCGCCTTACTGGCGTCGGTAGATTCTGTCACATGGTCAAGAAATTCTAGCTGGCATGTCATGCAGTAAGGCTTGACAATTAATTATGATATCTGTGGTATTGGATTCCCCACGATCTTCATTTTACAGAAAAAACTTGGAGGTCAATGTGTAGAAGTTTGATAAGCTCCTAATGATAAAAGTGCCTATGTCCTTCTCGCCAACAGACGTCAGGGCTGAACTGAGTTTCCGGTTGTTAGTGGACGTTTGGTTTGGGGGACGGAAAGCAGTTGTGACCACATACACTCCACTACCGCCTGTACTGAAATGTCCTCACGAAGAACTTGCTAGTTTTGTGAAGGGTACATCTATTATTAGGGAGGAAGTGATATACACCGGCAAAAGTATTTCGGCTGCCCTACCCCAGCGCTTTCGAAGATCACAGTGGAGAACTTTGGGACTCCACAAGTACACCTCTCTCCTCTAGTAACAACGGGGACTTACTGACAACAAACAAGTCAGAAGAATACTCACCACGGGAGCCGTGGAACTTCGAATAATTTTTTACGTCCGAATCTTTTCTAGATGTAGACACGTCCGCGGGTTTGTAATCACAGAAGGGAAACCATTTGTTGGCAAGGTAGATTTGTTCACAGACTGAACGCCAGAGATGAACTTGTGATTATTTTGGCAGCCGGGATCCAAACGCCGAATGCAGCCTGTTGCTCGGCCAACTGGGAGAGCTGCCAGTGAATTCAGCAACCAGTACAATGACTTCAGTTTTCTTTGTGTTAGCAGGAATTACTTCCCCAAGGACTCACCTCTGATTACACGGTCGAGGTCTTACGCCAGTTGGAAGGTAAATACAGCGAACGTCCCAAGAGTACAGTGTACCTATAACCCTCACATCTGAGGCGCAGGTGATTGATTAGCGGTGCAAAGATTTCCCAGCTTTAAGTGTTAACGTATTAGTTGAGCCATTTGAAAGCTTTTTGAGACAAATTCAGCTTGTGGATGGCGGTTGTGGTGGTGTGGGGTCATTTACTATGTTAGACAAATTTACATGCGGGTAGGTATTTAGTATGAAACCGTCTCAATGTTCTCTAACCTGATTTTCGATGAGTTGTTTTTAACTAAACTACCGTTCACCTGCCCTCCAGAGCGAGAACCCACCCTGTGGATACGAGGCGCCCCTGTTAGTCTTTCGAGATTTGTCCGTTAACATCTGCGGCCGTTCGGGCACATACCGAGGTCTTACAATCAATGTTGGTAGCGCACAGTACGGACAAACAAGTTGTAGAACGCTGAACAAGTGTGGTATGGACCGCAGCCTTAATTGAACAGTTTCCTCACTTATAAAGCCACACATGTTGCAGAGTAGCCGCACAAGCCCACTGCTTTAAAAAATAACAACCATTTTTCGCGATAGGTGTGCACATCTCTTGTTGGCGATTCCGACATCTTCGCAACGCACTGTGCGCAAACTGAAGTGTGCGTTGTCAAGATGAGCAAGGGAAGATACCAGCGCATACGGACTCGTTTAACATGTCCTTCTCACTTGACCACAAGGAGGCAATCGAAAAAGTATTTGCTGTGCTCAGCATGATTGAGTGGACGTTCCCTTGGAATGACAAGAAGCCTGTTCAAACGTCTTGACTAGTTGGTGCCCAACCAATGCTTTGGGCTTATCCGTTTGTTGAGTCCGGCTCCAAGAAAGACAAATGCGTTCCAGCAAGTACACCGAGTTGCTACACAAGTCGTCGCAGATTTTCTAAACGTTTCGTACCAGCTTCGGCTCGATATTTTTTTTACATTTTTCTCTTGGAGCGAAGAGGACTGCAAAGATACCAGAAGGGCTGACGTGGGGACTCTTTACTCTTGCAGGTCCCAATGGGATATGGGGCCATGGTAGGAGATTTTTTGGAAGGAGACTTCAAACATTTGTCGTACAGAACTTTTTCTCTCAAAAGATGGTCGCACGCTGAAACAGTCTCCTGGCATATATCGTTATTGCTTCTTCCAGAATGCACCTCAGAGCCATGCTAAACGTTTTCGTCTGGTAAAAGCAGTAAGTGGACAATAACTCCCTAGCTTTCCCCCCATATGTTGCCCATACACTGACAAAATATCTAGAGGAAACTTCAACCAGTTATCGTGCGACTGCGCTTTATGAAAGTTGACACCGGTGTGATGCCAGATAAAGAATCTTGCTGACCCAGGGAACTTGGGCTATCGGCTTGACACCTACGTACCGGTCACCAAACTACTGAATCGATGGAAGAGAATCTCTCCAAACATTCGTTTTATTGGCTAAGAAACATGATATTTGGGGGTAGACAATTCTCCCAAGCTTGTCCGCTACATATGGTTAATCCTTTACGTGACTTTTCCTCGAGATGAGTTGGTTGAGCCACATTGGCTTTTGATTTTGTGGTTCATATACGTGGCCTAGTGAACCTTCGCTGCCTGCCTGTCCGTGTTGCTCACTTTTGCAGGATCATCGTTGGAACCCCTCTGGCTCCCCCAGGTTGCACAATGTCGGCTGACGAAAACGGCGGCTAGCCGAAGCCGTGTGAGCGGTTTTTTCGTTACACATTTGGCGGCCACGCCAAGATAGTGAAACATCTTCCGATTGAAAGAGAGCCGCCGAACCGCTCATCTGCGTAGGCCATACAAAAAGTGTGCACTTTCACAGAGCGCTAATAACATCATTCGTGCGCCGGGGAAGTTACCGTTTCAGGGACTACTGAAACGTCCGTGGCACCGGAGAAGTTCCGTCCGAACGGGAACTTCTCAAGCCGGAAAACTCAGGTTCGGCAGCATATAAACATGTTTTTACCCAACCGTCAGCCGAACGCGTCGCCAAGCTTGCTATCAGGATATGCGTCTACAATTAAGCTAGAAGATGATAGCTGAAACTAACTGAACGAGCAGATGAATCAACGCCTTGGAAACACACCGCCACCAGGGCCCTCAAGCTTGAATACAGATTGGAGTTTCACATGTGCTGTCAGTGATACAGTGAAGGCATCCAGACTTTACACGGCAACCAAAGCACCTAACCCGTCATGGTATCTCAACGCAGCCCTTTGAAAAACGGACCAAACGGGAGACGGCGCAATTGGTAGAAGGAGGGATTTCCAGAAGGTTTGCCAGAGGTTCTTGAACAATCCACCCACCGGACTAAAAAAGGGCATTGAATTCAGGCGGCATATCGAAGCAGTCGTGGAAATCCTAGAGAACATATGCTGAACCTAATCCGGAGATGACCGTTGCTGTTCGACAACCAAGGAGGAACTATCGACGTAACGCACGGATCCTGGGATGCAGTCGGACAGGTTACAGCAGAGGCGACCACCACAACTGTCGCCGGTTTGGTAGGTTCGCAGAATCATTTGGTGAGTCAGCGCTTACGCTTAATCGATTGGCCTCTGATAAGATCAAAAGCATTAACTAGTCTGGTGGGACGTAAATAGTGCTACTCGCACGGCGAGTAATTGGCAGTCAGCAGGAAATCCTCACTGTTCGGGTACAGGTGAAAGTTCATCTGAGCGTGGCCGGACTACAACTCGGCCAGCGAGTGCTCGATTTTGGTCAGCTACCACCAGACATGATCCCAGGGGCAGAGGTGGCAGAAGAGATAGGCTATCGCACAGACTGTGCCCGGAAGAGACGACGTGGCAACGAGGATCTGTAGTATGGGCGGTGGTATCAGAAACGGATAAATTTTCCAGTGCAGAGCCTAATCTAAATAACATTGTATCACAGATATTCGAACTGCTGCAAGTTTTCCGTGAATAGAAATGAGGCAAATAAGACAAACAATTTAAGAACAGTTCAACCAATCTGCGAGTATGTTTTTCATTAGAACGTAATAACGCTACGGTGCCTCATTTGCATTCCGTGAAGTGTTTTTAACCACACTGATTCGCTTCCGTCAGGTCGGCATTAAGCTAGGGCTGGTTAACGGAAGATAAGTGCAAAGGGAAGTTGACTTCTCGGGATATGTTATATACGAAGACGGCATCTACAGGGACCAGGTCAGGATTACTCAGGTGGACCAGCGGCCGACTTCATAGACGGTCAGCGAGGTGAAGAGCTTTCTGGGTTTACTTCCATGCTAAGGGCCACATCTGTAATTATTCAGCGCTGGTGGAGATTCTGAAGATTCTGGTTGAAGAAACTTTAATAGTTTCGCGGACGGAGACGGAAATTTGGAGTTCGACTAGCGGGGCAGTACATTGCGCGGGTCTCCGAAACTGCCGTTTCGAGATTTCACGAAGCAGGACGATGAGTTCATACTAGATAAATATCCAAGTGGTCACAGTCTTGGAGCAGAGTTACCCTAAAAAGAAGGGGGGAAGAATAAGACATTGCTTGCGAGAGTATAACCTTAAACAGGCAGAAAAAGAACTAGTGCTCCATGCAAATGTAGGCGCTTACGCTAGTATGCTTCTCGAAACGACATCGGTACTAGTATCTCGGTGAAAATTTTGTGGTACTTACTGACCAACAGTCCTCAGTACGACTGGTGGGGTTTCTGACCTGGAAGGACAGATTGTCCGTGGTCAATACTACCTACAGGTATGCATTTGATTACTACCGTCGGTTAATAAGACAGCAAGCAAATGCAGATGCACTATCTAAAAGGCTGGTTCGTGCTTATAGATCTCGTGGCTCTTGCACTACGCGACACGTAGCGCTGCCTAACCCTACTACAGAACGAACGAACGGAGCGCGCTGAAAGATGAAGATCCCGTGCTGGCATTCACTTATAAGGGAATGCCTGCGAGTGAGAGCACACCAGGAGGTTACCTTTGGCAGACTCAATGCTTCAGAGCTCTGTGAGAAGAGCTGGTGATGCTGAAGGACATCTGGCACACAAAACACGGACCCACGTATATAGATGTGTTGTCGCATCCCAAAAAGATGTCAGTTTGCTGGAGGACCTTCGTCAAAAATGAGGCAAAGTCGGACAAAAAAAGTTAAACGAAGCAGTACATGAAAGATTATGGTGTCCCCATTAGAGGATATGCTCCCAGAATTCGCAGAAGTTGTTTACTCTGTTCCGCTTTTAAAGACTCATTTTCACGCTACAGAGCAGCTTCACAACCAATACAGGCTAGACACCCAAATATGAATGTCGGCTTTGATTCATTGGGGTGACTGTAATGGATAAAGGACACACCAGACAAAACATCATCTCATCTTGATGGTAGATTATTTCAGAAGGTGCGCTAAAGTTGTGCTATTGACGCGCTGTTGACTTTCAAAACAACCTTTAGCAACCAAGTATGGAGTTGGTGTCCTCCGACAAACGTTGTAAAGAAGACTGCAATTTCTACAGCAGTACCGTTCATGAGCTGTGTAATCTCATATAACTAGGTAATACACGAGAAGTGTATCATCACCCGGAAGGATACGATACAGTCGAACACAACAACCGTAAACTGAAGAATCTGTTGGAGGCCTCTGTAGAGGAAGTTCAACAACAAGATGAGACGCTTCCAAAGAAAATGCCACTGAGTGAGTGTACTGCCAGAAGTCGTGACCTAGCTGACCGTCATATGAAGGCACCTCATCGAAGATGATACTAGGATGAGAGAGAGTAAAAGTGGAATTCCACCCCCATGAAACAGACTTTAACGCATTAAGGACACAGTTGAGTACACCTAGCCTCGTATCCGACTCATTGAGCTCACATCACCTTCTGTCTAAAGCTGCCATTGACGGAACTGATGAAGCACTTACTCCTCCCTAACCATCAAGGCTATCCTCTCATGTGTCGCACTCGCGGGATATGAGTTGCCTTCTTGACATATGCTTCTATTTATTCTCTGAGCAAAAATCAACAGGCAAGCAGGAGGATCTAGAGGACCTCCGCTCTCCACGAAATGGTTGCACACGGGAAAATCGTTGACACGCCAGACAGGTTTATCCGAAAATCCTGCTGGTAGCTCAGGAGAATAAGGTAGTTTTCAAGTACATACGCTTATAGAGAAAGAATAAGCTCAAAGCATTTCTGCGGCTTCCGGCAGGGAAGTCCGCAATGCCGAAGCGGTTGTCGTGATGTCCAGAAGATACCACTCGGCCCTCCACCATATGATTCCGCCAGACTGGCATCGGATTCTTCCAGGGAGAAACTTGCAATACCCACTTCTGTGTACGCGTCACCGTCCTACCGTCAGCAACGTGGTCATCTATATACTCGCCTAATTTTTAGGATCCATTCAGAATCTACTTGGTTTCTACCGGATTGGCCAACATAACCTGATAGAATTGCCCATCAGAGACGGCTGAGACCGTGTATGGTGTAGATGTCACTTTGGACAGGAGATTCATAACTGACACATTCCGTTTGCCCGCGCTAATTACCGCATCGACACTTCGTATGTGTTACCTCAACGTGGTCCGATGTCCCGCGACCTTTTCACCTTACAATCCGAAACGCAAAGTGACCTCGTGTAACAGACGTGTTCATTCGTGATGCACCTGGCCCGGTGGACCATCCCAATCATGTCGACACCACAGGTGCCTGTACAATCCTCTCTCACCCACTCCCCCTCCACACACGCACAAATTATCTCACTCTTGGTGGGCCTGTCATTGGTCATGTTCACGATCAAACCAAAAGCCGTCAGGCCCTCAGACACGTAAAAACAAGTGGAGGTTTGAGACACGAAACACAACAGCGTCGTACCTGTACTGGAGGACATGAACTAAATGGTACACGGTGGCACCGAAAGGATTTTGGCTCCGAGGCTCGTACTGCCTCACACAGCAAAGGAATTACGAGTCAAGGATTATACTGACATCAACCCTGTTCTCTGAAACTCCCCCACAAGTCTCCGCATATTCAAGCAGTGATGTGCAACAATCATGTGTACAGAACTAGCAGGATTTTGATAAGTTCAAACACTTGGTTATCTAGCTCATTATTCGTTTATATATGTCACACTGCTGATTACCTGTTATACATGCATGCTTTTTATTGGCGTCATTAACTTTTGGTGATAAGTAACTCTTGCGTCAATAATGGTCTCCATAGTGCATGCATCAGATGTGGCGCAAGAAATCACCTAGCATTCCAAGTTGTCGTGGGGATGTAATTCCGGTTGTTTTACCCGTGCCCAGGCTGACAGTGCTTCCCGAAAACGCTTGTTTTTGGCAAAGAATCGCAGTTTATGTCGTTAGAGTTCACGAAATCCTGAACACAGAAATACATACAGCGTCTATGCTCACGCCCCTCAATACGTTTTCTAATGATCAGGTCCTGTGAGCATACTCAAGAAGGAGCTGCGACATAACCATTTTCAAACAAAGCGAGAAAAAAATGACGACTACCGATTTCGAAACAAGATTTAATTGTCAAATATATGTTACCAGTGGTTAGAAACATATAGTTCAAAACAAATGGTTACACACAACAAACATGGCGGTAAGTAATAGGAATGAACCGAATCATGGGAACACAAATCGACTGTTTACTGTTAAATAACTATTACGAACTGCATGTACGGAGTTACGGAAAAAGTCCCTCTCATAAGTCATTTACGGCAGAAAACGATCGTTTCGCGTGACGAATGCGATGTGATCGCGGGTGCACTACACACCGATCTCGGAAACTTTTTAACTAGGTCTACGGTCCACGAGCGCATATACGAGCAACGGGATGGCGGCTAACGAAGCAGTGGGTAACGGAACGAGGATCAATGGTAATGAACAACGGATTACGGAATATACACGACTATTTCGCAACTTCCCAACTCAACCACCCGACGCATGAACACAGAAGAAAGATTGGCCTCCGTCAGCGCTCCTATGATGTCACTCCATCTGAAGTCAACGTGGTCACAATCCCGTTCATAGTTATAGGGGTTGTGGCTAGGAATGATCGAGAGTTAAAAGAATCGACCAGACAGAATTTTAACTAGTGCAAAGTTGGCGTGTTATCGGGATGACGACAACGGTTGTCGTCACGGCATAGGACACTCGTGAAGACCGTATATGTATGACCCTGGCAAAAGTGAAAGTCACTCACAAGTGCGTCTTCTGCCTTTTTGTCACACAATGCTTAGAGGGAACTGGTGACATTCTCGAGAGAACAGCAAAACATATGTGACTGTAATTTTTGCAATTTACGTAAATAAGAAACTTACATACAAGAAGGTCGACTTCAAACTTGTTGCATCAGGGACATCTTTGGAAAATCTTCCAGGAAACTCGAAGCCGTGTGGTACGCGGCATGCCCAATTGGCCGCAGGATCCCGGAAACCTTGTAGCGGCTATAATGGATGATATTCTGATAGTCGCATTCATTTGTAAATTTTCTATGATTTTGGTTTTGTACCTACTTTTGTTTTAGTCAAGCTACCCATTTTGTAACATCCGGCCCGGGTCCAAAATCACAATTCGCTCCGTGCCTCGCCAGCTTGACATGTCTCTCTGTACTCTCTATTTTGCAGGGTCGGTGATAATACACGAAGTTAACGCGCTTAGACTTGGCTTTTCATTGTCGATTGATTGTCGATAATGATAACTGACAGGGTTTTATTTTGTTGGATCAGTTCCAACAATTGGTGAGCCCGAAAATTTCGAACGTTCCGCTACAGTCGTCTCTTGCGTCTTGGTGAGTTCGTTCCATTGCATACTTACATGTATACTGCCTCTGTTGACGTATACGAGACCAGTTTCTTTCTCTCTGTTCGTGTATACGTCCGGTATATAAGAATTTATATATATTCTCAACTCGGCTTAATTAGTTGTCATTGATATCTGAATAGTGTAATCATTACTCCCCGTCCGAAGTAATATCTTAGCACGTTGACAGCCTCGGCGTTGACACCAATGTTCTAGCGGTTCCACAGTTCCTTGAAAATGACCCTCTCTGGTTTGGTTACTTATAGGCAGAACTTTTCAACAACGGAAATTTGTCTGATCAAACAAGGTTCTGTCAGTTGTTGGGTTTCCGAGCAAAGTTACCTCACAGCTTGGCGATGTTACAGTAAACTAACCGTATAGCTCATGTACGAGAAATTTTATAATAAAAAAGGAGCAGTTGTTAACCGAAAAGACCCCAGTACAGCAAATTTTCAAAAACTTAAGCTAGAGGATAAACACCCTATGAAGCCGCTAGCGCAAACGCAGCAACTCATCGGCAACTCTCACATAGACGTAGCCCTCCGGGAACTCTGGCTTCAAAGATTGTGAAGAGCCACGCATGCAATAGTGTTCGTTGCTCGTTCACAAACTTTCGCCGAGAGAGCAAAAGTGGCTGATCAATGAATGGAGCATTTTTAGCAAATACTTGATTGCTTGAGTGCACCGCAATCTACTTCACGTTATAAAGCAGGCACCTGTTGTCCTGACAAGGTGGTTCCCTCAAACGTGGTCAACCAGACACTGAGGCTCTAGAAGCAGAAATCGAAGTTTCGCGACGTGACTTGAACTAACTTTCTTCAAGCCGTTCTTCATGTCTTTGATCTAGTATATCACCCAGACACCATATACCGCAGTCAAAAGCTGACTGCAGCCAAACGGTGCACAAACCCTGCATCTACGCCTCATCAAAGCGATACACACTCAGCATCTGACCTAGTTTAATAGTCACGGGTCAAGCAATCTG
This sequence comes from Paragonimus westermani, assembly GCA_008508345.1. Taxonomy (NCBI): domain Eukaryota; kingdom Metazoa; phylum Platyhelminthes; class Trematoda; order Plagiorchiida; family Troglotrematidae; genus Paragonimus; species Paragonimus westermani. The sequence goes on from QNGE01000101.1 coordinate 415,263, forward strand.
GCAGCTCTGGTTTCATTAGCCATCTATCGGACATCTTTCCAACGGTGTAGCCCTCACAGTCGTAAGCAGCATGGTGAACACCTCGGATTAAACGTCCTCATGGCTCGAACCATTGACGCTTGCCACAGCACCATTCTTTGATAGGTTATATTCCCGCACAAGATCAAGCATTCTCGACATTCAGGACCGACCCAGAGACAACCTCTGCCGCTCATTCACGCGAGTGCAGTTTCAGCCACGGCACATTCCAGCCGGCATCGGACCCTGCAACGTCGTAAGCACTACCTAACGCAGGTACTGCAAGGGGAACACGGCTAGCAATAATGTCCTCACTGCACGGTCACTCCTGTTTGTTCATCGACACAGACACCCTCGATCTCGATCGCTCATTTGTTTTTGCAACACCGTGTCAAAAGCTTTGTTAAGCCATGCAAGATTGTTTGCGCGTGTTTGAAAGGAATAATTTACCCTGTCTGTACAAACCATGGATACCTCTAGGCCAACAGCATTTCACACTGAGCGATTGCGCGGATACCACTAACAGCGTCAAACCTACGCTATCGGCTTCATTTCAGTCAACTTGGTATCAACTTGCACGACCTGTCTGAGGATATTTGTTGGTTTAGACACCGCGTACCATTCCTTGCCATTGGTCTGGACCAGGTCTATTCGCCTACTAATGTTTCTCCTTTTGAGTCTCTCAACTGTAGACAAGTTAACAAAAAAGAAGAGAAAACCGAAAGCATCGACACGCAAAGTTGTAGTGTTTATGAAACGCCGATTGTGAAATTACTTAGTCCCCACCGGATACGTGGACATGGTGTTTTATCCTTTTCGGCCTGTCCTGCGGGTACTTCACCTTGTTTTCTCTCTCTTCCAGACGATCCGGACATGGTGAGTGGAGAGACAACTCCCATCGACCTATCGTACAGTAATGGACAAACCTAACCCCTTTTCTCTCAAGAGTTATTAGGGTTGAGCAGCCCGCTGCGATAGACAAGAAACGCGCCGGAGACTAAATAACATAAATAAATGAACTGTAGTGAGATCACCTTCGACGTCCCCAAAATTCTGAACTCCCTGCGACGTGAGATTTGCCTTGCCAGGACCACCGCGCCTGTTCACATTACGTTGTATTTGTTAACTTATTACAAACCACTAGCATCAAAGTTAGTGGGCCGGCATAAGTATCGCAGTTATGCTCTCAGCTGTGTAATGAATTCGCACTATCTCTACTCCTGTAGGTCACATTCACTAGGATAACAATGTTGAGTTATTACATTTAGGAACGCCGCTTAACCAGCCTAGCGCTTGTTTGAATTCTGAAGGTCGACTGGAATTTTCCGTCGACGCACTCTTCCAATCTGGCGTCTGCTGTGCGGTTGTGCTCAAGGTGCTCTTACGTCCAGCTCCCTAGCACCCGTTAATTGTTACGTTGAAGTCTGTTGTGAACGGTGAGTAAATCAATAAATAAAGTTTGTTTGCAGATTGATCGTTTTCTTCCTGCGACTTCCGATTCTCGGTAGCATACGGTTGAGGAAACTCTGGGCGTACAGATTCAGGATCTAGCACTACAGAACCATACTAGCGCAGCAACTATGTTGAACCGAACCCCCTCCACCCCGGAACTTTGACATTCCCTATCACGTGCAATCATCATTTGCGTGTACCACCCTGTAACTGATCATTCTAAAAGACGTGATATGTGATTTTCCATCCCTGGCTGCAATAACGAGGTCCTGTGCATTAATTACTAGCCTTCTGGGGAAGAGCTATGTAGCGACCATAATGAATGATATTTTGATGGTCGCATTCATCTGTACATTTTCTATGATTTTGGTTTTGTACCTACTTTTGTTTTAGTCAAGCTACCCATTTTGTAACATCCGGCCCGGGTCTAAAATCACAATTCGCTCCGTGCCTCGCCAGCTTGACATGTCTCTCTGTACTCTCCATTTTGCAGGGTCGGTGATAATACACGAAGTTAACGCGCTTAGACTTGGCTTTTTATTGCCGATTGATTGTCGATAGTGATAACTGACAGGGTTTTATTTTGTTGGATCAATTCCAACACCCTCATCTAAATCGTAATAACGGGGATGTAGCACTGCTGAGGAGTTTGCCTAACACACAAAATCACAAGGGCGGTGAGGTTTTGGTGATGTTGTCTTCTTCAGCTGCCAGAGCTCAGACTATTTCCGTGAGCTGTGAGGAGACGTGAAGTGAACAACAAAGCATACCTGTTAACACGAACTTCCAGGTTTCGGATCACAGCAGTTCCTTCTATAACCACACTTCACCCTCACAAACCTATCACTTCAAGTGGGTTGTCATCCATGGCCCGTATAGTTTGTCTACATTTGACGACATTCCGCAGAAATCCCTAGTTAACAATCTACTGACGAATTTCCAAGAGGTCTTGTGTACGGAAGATTAGTTTGTGCATCCAACGAGTTTCTTGTCTGTGGTCCCACCTTAGTCGCAGTTCACGGTGAGCAAGACCAAAATCCTCGAGGCGACTGATTATCCAGAACCCCTGTACAAGGCTGTCTTAGCAATGCACAAAGCTGCCACCCTCACTCGGGAGAGGAAGTTGAAACCTCCTCTGATCCACCTCTTGTCCTTGTTACCACACAAATCCGTATGAACAAAGCGGAAAACTCGGCAAAAACGTTCATTCTAACTTCGTCTGTGTGAAAGTCGTAGTGCAAATTGTGTTAAGTTTTTGAAGAACTCAAGGTCGCAGGGGTGGTTGCTCAGTGTAAAACGTGACCGAAACTGGTTAGCGCGCACGGATCAAATTTGAAGTGACCGCTACGTCAGCATCGTGCACAAAAATCTCGAACCAACGGACAGTCAGGCAAACAAACAGGACACTTGTATTCTAACTAACGCCGTGTGTTACGTAATAAATATTCGGTCATAATCTCTGTCTACCTTTCCGGCTGTGTGTTACAATTTGGCGAACCTGCCAGGATACGAAATGTCGAAATTCGCAAAGAAACCTGTCAAAGACCATCATTCTTCTACTCCTTCCACCTCCGGAAATTTTGGTTACCTCATGCAAACCATGATGAACATCATAGACAGAATATCGACGAAACAGAAAACATTGGTTGTGCAGGTATTGATTACACACACCGACAGGATACTCTGGGGGGCACTATTCCCGTCGGGCCCATCTCCGTAACTTCAGAGCGGAGCCCAGCAACAACCTTACTCTGAATTTGCCGAACGGAGAGGTTTCCGATATTGTTGTTGAGGCAAAAATTCCGGAAACTCTCGTATCAGATGAGACGTTAACCGAGCTGCGGCGTCTATTGGACGCCTCCTTGCATCCCACTGTCTACCGACAACAGCTCGTAGATACCTCGATGGGGGAAACCGTACGGTCGTTTGCTCGCAAACTGCGGCACCTGGCCGAACGCGGATATGAGAAAGCGTGCCGGAGAAAATCCGGAAGCGGATTCTTGAACAGCTAGTGGATGGGATCCAGCCACGGCGACCAGCCCGGCGACCTTGGCGCCGCACTGAGGTTGGCCGAGGACCTCGAGCAGGTTAAGGCAGCACTCGGCCGTCCAGCACAATATTGCGTCGCGGCACGGGTGACCAGCCAGAGGAACAACCCTCAATGCACAGAAGAAGCTCAGACGGGTATCGGAGACCTAGCCATTTGCGGCTAGGTGGCCGTGAACGGCAACTGTCGAAAACTGTCGACCAGGCCGCCGGCATCTACGTCAGAATAGGTAAGCCCTACAGTCGAGTTTACGTTCCATCTTTTACCGATTGTTCCCAATCGCTGGCAGAACTTACGTTTCATATAATATTATGTGGAATAGCACTGGTAGGTCTGGTGAATACCGGAGCGTCCGTAAGTGTAATCGGCACACACACAGTACGTAGACTCCCGGGTTACAAGTGGAAACCGTGTTTTCCACTCATCCTTACGGCCAGCGGTGACCAAATGCCGACAGAGGGTAGAATCGTTGCATCGGTTAAAATAGCTGGATGCCATATAGAGCACAGTTTTGTGGTGCGTCCCAACCTCCCATTCAGTGTTAGAGTGGGAATGGATTTTTAGGCTGTCTTAAGTGCACGCTCGATTTGCACAGCCTTAAGCTGAGGAACCCATCCGGCGCCACTCATTTGACACCTATGTCTTGAACTCCGCCTGAAACCGACTTCTCTCTCTATGTCACTACCGTCACTTACGAAGTGAATCGCCAAATTGGCCAGATGATCCTATCGAGTGGGGCTCCCAGCAACTCGCAAAGTGGTCGATGCTTGAAATCGATAACCAAAAGTCAACCACAAGGATTCACGTGGGAGGGAACAACGTTGGGTCGTATAAGCATTCTGAAGCATGGAATTAATACAGGAGATGCGCCTCCAATCAAGGTACCCCCACGCAGGATACCTGCACATCTTCGGGATGAGGTGCGTATGATGGTTGACGACATGTTACAGACGAACGTGATCCGGCCCTGGAAGTCTCCACGGGCTGTTCCAGTAGTCCTGGTAAAAATGAACAGGTGGCGAATTTCGGTTATGCGTGGGTTACATGAAGCCCAATCGAGTGACAGAGAAAGACGAATTTCCGTTACCAAAAATTAACGATCTGTTTGATGCCCTCGACGGAGCCACGTAGTTTAGTACGTTAGATTTGGTATCAGAATATTGACAAATGGAGGCTGAGGAAAACAATCGAACGAAGACGGCCTTCATCGTACCGTCGGGGCTGTATGAGTTCGAAGTCATGCCCTTTGGACTGTCAAACGCATCTGCGACATTTCAACGCTTGACGCAGAAAGCATTACACGACTTGATCTCTAAGACATGCCTAGTGTATCTCGATGATGTCCACGGGAGGTCCGGACGAGAGCATATACGCGATTTGGAGTGCGTGCTAGACCGCCTGGTCGAAGTCGGTTTGAAACTGAAGCCCTCAAAATACCACTTCTCACCCAGAGAGGTAATATTCCTGGGGGATGTAATCTCAGGGGCGGGTATCCGCACAGACCCAAGGAAGACGGAACGTATTCGATCTTGGCGTACGCCGAAGGATGCAAACAAGCTGAGGAGCTTCCGAGGGTTCGCTTCCTATTATTGCTGCTTCATCACTGATTTTGCTCGCATTTCCACTCCCCTGAACAGACTACTACAAAAATTCAGAAATTCACGTGGAAAGAAGAGTGTGACTATGCTTTTAAATTACTACTTGAAGCTCTGCGCACGGCGCCAGTGCCAGCTTTTCCGGACCTGTCGCCGAATGCCGGGGTTTGTTCTGGACACCAATACGAGTGACTGTGATCGGGGCGGTTCTCTCGTGAAGAAAACAAGACGGTAGGGAACGAGTGATAGCCTACGGTAGCCGGTGTTTAAGTAAATGCGAGAGGAACTACTGTACGGCCAGAACAGAAATGCTTACGTTGTTATTCTATGTGCTACATTTCCGACCTTACCTTCTGGGCAAAAGTTTTATTGTACGCACAGACCACTAGTCTCGCCGCTTGTTACAAAACTTCAAATACCTAGAGGGACAGTTAGCCCGATGACAGAAGATCCTACAGGAATACAACTTCCTATGTGAACACAGATCTGTCAGATGACACTCGAACGCTGATTCATTGTCAAGGAGTCCTACGTACAATCACGGTGACTGTCCGTCTTGTATTACGTAACACGTGGCGCTGATCAACCTACAGGGTGCTAATCTATGAAAGATGTTGTAACAATGGTGACAGACCAACAAGCAATGAAATGAAAAGAAAGAGCTGTAAATCTCGCTGCCTTTGAACGCTATGGGAACAGCTCAAGATGACAGAGGAAGTAATATTCATCCAATACGTACCCACTTACATGTGAAGGATCGTCGTCCCTCAATGTATGGCACGGGGCGTCCTAACAGACTTGCACCTCGAGCTCGAACATGTGGAAATAAAAATCTCGAAGCGGCCGCACGACAACGATTTTGGTGGCCGCATCACTGTGAAGCTTTCCGGCTTGTACAAGTGGATATGTCCACGGTAGCAAAGCCATTGTCAATCACTGGGTGTACCTGTGAGAAGCCTCGTATCAACTCCATTCAGATCAAGGCTCCTGCCTTGGAAGCTCTTTGGTTCGCGAAATGTGTGGGCTACTAAGAATAGATAAGAAGCAAACCACAGCTTGCCGCCCGCAGGGCAATGGGCAAGTGGAAAGGACGAAACGTTCCCTCAAAAATCTCCTCAAGGCTTTCCCAGGGGAGAGTATCACCGAATGGGACTCAGCTATACCAAACCCCACAATTTGTGGACAGGCGGAGAATTGAGACTGCCCTCAGAGGCCCGGTTGCCCGTTACACAGCAACTGCAACTTCCGGTAGCACAATACGTAAGCATTCTTCTTGACACAGTTCAGCGGACCCACCAGATAGCACGAGCACATCTGGAGACACCTCACAGTCATCAGAAGGACTACTACAATGAGGGTATTTGGAGCTTCCCTGTAGGTTGGCGAAAGGGTGTGGATGCACAACACGGTTCCGAGCCCGGGAGCCTCAATGAGGAAGCATAAGCAATAAAAAGGGCCGTATGTTGTCGAGCGAATACTTTCGGCGGCAACCTGTCAAATTAGTGAACTAACAAGAACCAACAGTCAGCCAATCGTAGTTCACTTCAATCGACTATAATTACACACAAACTGCAGGCAGGAGGCCATCAGTGGTCGTCCCCTAGGTCGGGATGGAAGTAGAAATCCCGAACGTGCTAGACATAGGCGAAGCACCGTGGACGGTGTTCGGTGAAGAGGGGAGCGGCGTAACACGCGACCGAAACTAGTTAGCACGCACGGATCTAATGTGAAGTGATTGCTAAGTCAACGTTGTGCACAAAGATCTCGGACCACCGGACAGGCAGACAAACAAGCAAGATACTTCCCAGCCAGCACCTAGGACTATCACGGGACGGTCAACCGTCCTCTGAGTGTCTTATGAGTGTCCCTCGGGACGGTCGCACAAACCGATGATCTAACGCCAAATGGCTTGTTAATACGTTAAATAAATATGGAATTTGAAGTGATACGCATAGTGCGGGGAAATGGCATACATTGATTTTCCCAAGACATTTGTTTGTTTGCTTCAAACTCGGTCAGTCCATTGCCCGCTAACTTCAACAAGGTGTTATGGAAGAGCCCCGTGGGTTCTCACGATCTAACATCGATCGTATTGCAAAAATGTACAACATGGGAAACACTCATGAGCCAAAAAAGATGGTTACTGACGAAGATGGGGGTGAGTTTCAAACACTCTTACCATAAATCGGTTTAGATTTGACCAGGACAGGAAGCAATAGTAGAATCGAGTGCACGAACACACAAACGGAAATGGAGGTGGTGATTACTGCATATATCCCGTTTGAGGTAAAGGAGGCGCTGTCCAACTTAAATACAATTGTATTTAAACTATCGCTGCGAATTGCGTAACAAATCTTCGGTCGTAATCTTCTGGTTATATGTTACACTCGTTTGACAACCGAAGTAGGTACCACAGCAGGTGTGTTAAAGCGTGATCTTCTGCTTTGCAGTTTTAGTCTTCAATCTTGCAAAACCCTTCCCAATTTGAACCATTGAAGAAAGTCAAAGCGCGGTTCTTCAGAAGGCATTTAGTCCGAAAAGTGTGCGTGGTGCATGTAACCCCAAACGTATGACAGTTTCTCCGGCTCCACCTAGTCCGCTTGCAAGGTCTGTCGGTAGACCCGAACAAGAACAGCCGTGTCTGTGGTGCAATGGGCGTCCATAAGTTACCAGCACGCTGCGAAACCGGTTGGGATTTAAAAACGAAGACGTTCGTAAAGGCAAGTTCCTTATCATTACGGTGCTAAGGCATGAGAAAATTATTGCAATCTAAACAGAAGATAACAACATACCTCGATATTGGATCCACCAAATAAATGTCCCGAGATTTACGGTCCATGTGAATACGACCAAATGCAACAGCCCCACAATCGCGCAACAGTCCAGCATAAGGGGAAACCAGGGAACTCATAAAAAAGCCCAGCAGTTAGAAGCAAAGAAGTGAAAACTACGCGAGAAAAAGTTTTCAGAAGTTAACTACATCAAGGTTTAGTAATAAGCCAAGATTGACGTTCGTGAGGAAATGATTTATCGTACGAATAATTCGAACGGTTATTTCAGTCACTGCAAAGAAAGTTCGCACTGTCTATCAGGAAGATTTCGGGTTTAAGAAAAAGGAATGACAAGAAGTAAGTAAATAAAGATAAGGGATATTGTCACCGGCTATCTATAAAACATAACAGTCGTCAACAACTAGACATAGGCAGCCACCTAAACAAAGACAAATCTCTGCACAAATTCTGTACCTCTCACGCTGGGCAGTAGCTTGTCTGAGTGTTCGCTATTGCTTACGCTAACGGAGGTTGACCTTAAAATTCCACAGTGGTTCTTCCGAAAAATTTAACCAGGATAGAAAAGCGCCTGAATCACCATGAAGATTAGTGCCTACTAAGAGTGACATTGAGAAAAACGCCACGTTGTACAAAAGGAAGCTTCTGGAACATACATCTCCCAGTTCACCGACTTCTGTGCGATGACCATCATGGCTGCAACCATGTACGCTGCGAAAAGCACCTGTATAGCATAACGTCCAATTTATGGGGACAGTTCAAAGCAGCAAGATAAAAACCGATTAGCGGCGAGTACCTAGCGGAACTTCGGGACGCAAGCGGTGGCAAAATGGTTAAAGGCACAAACAGCAGTAATGCGAAATCTATTCTGTTCAACCCTATTTAACAAAAAGCATCTAGGCTACTACGTTCAAGACCAAGTGCTGAAGAATACCAATACCGGAACCCAGAAAATGCCTGGCATAAGAGACACAGGGAGCCCGACCGTAGACCATAAATGTGATCGGTAAGTGATTGTCACTCCCGCCCTTATGCAAAACCAAGCACCTTGGCATAAACCACCGTCTAAAAATCGACCAAGGAAACTGGAGAATCACGCATGTGATTTAGCGAGCCGACTAATGGAGTGGAAATTGGTTTGCATCAGTCTGGTTCTGAACCCCATAACCAAGAAACGCACTTATTTCCTGGAGTTTTCTTTCGAGAACTAGGCACGAGCAAGCCTCTAGGCTGTTTAAGGATCAGTTTTTCATGGATTTGAAGTATGGTGGAGGGTGCATGTTGCCTGTTAAACAAGAGAAACAAGCTCCAAATGACCACACTTTTCATACATACTTCACCGTTAACCGAAAGTTGTGTCAAGGAAGAGCTATAATTAGGAAAATGTGTGTGTGTTCCGATCTTATTATGATGACGTTACCAGTTCCACTTTTGGTGGTTGTCCGATGCCGGTCAAAAGTTCTATGAGGCAGCCATCTGCAGACTTTCACTTCAGTTACGTAGGTGTTCAAACTACCATTAACCATTTTTAAGTCGACTCCCTGTTAGGGGACATCAAAGTGCATCAGAGTGTATGAGTGAATCAGGAAGACAATGAAGTGGCACTGAAAGCAACCTGGTCGGTTTGTCAACTGAGTTACCTTCCAGTTGAACATCACTGGTACCAGAACGCAGCCTTTGCCTTCACAATGGCTTTCCAGCCAGCCTCTTGTTAAATGAAGCATCAAACTCGAGCTTCGCCTTGATTATAGCTCGTCATTGGCTCATATCCTTGCCACGGCCGGAATTTTTGCTCCAGCCGCACTTTCGTGATGCAACCGTGTTGACCTCCGCGCCACTCATCTCACATCAAGACGACTGAATTATTAAATCTGAACGCTCAACCACATTGGCTTGTTAGCAATAATTACTTCGCGAACGGTCCTACCTAACGTGAGGTGAGTGGCGCGGTGGTCAGCATGGTTGCCTCATGAAACCGTGACCGGAGCCTCTATCCCGGTCGTGACAAGGGTATTTACTACTGACAAGCTCCATTGAAAGCAAACCTTAAGTCTGGTGCTTCTTTTTGAAAGAGGTTGGCTAGGAACTCTATCTGAAGGCGGAGGTTGCGATCAACTGTGAGTGGTGTTCAACTTGAAATTAACCACATCTTCGATTGCTCAGCAATAAGTAAGTTATCTACCGCTCATTCTAAGTGAATTTAGCGTGCTGAACGTCAAGTGTTCACCAGAATATTTTGGAATAGAAACCGCTATCTTTGAGTTATTTGACTTCCTGAATGGAACCACATTACCAAAACATACTGGTATGATTACAGGATCCCGACTAAACCATATAGTCTCGGAGCTGTACTCAAACATATCCGGTCACCGTCTGCATCACGGGCGTAGCTTAAGCACCATCGTCCCACAGATATTGAGATATTCAGATATTCTTTCCGTATGAACCATTTCACTCGGAAAAATCAGCGCAAATATTGCACCATTTTCACCCAATTAGCTGAGAGATGTTAAAAATAAAGGCCGAGAGGATAACATGGAGCCTACTGAATTCCCAGAAGGGCCTCGACAGTTTGTGAATATGGGTAGTGTTACGAAGTGCACTTCCCAACGAAGCAGTCAGGGCAAATCACGTCATGTCGGTCGGTCAATCCGGTTTCAGGCAGATTTATCGGAACTATTTACTGAACCAGTCAGATTGCAGCCGTGCGGACGAACGTACTTACGCTGTTTGAACTGTAGCTTGGTTCATTCTAACTGCCCTACAGGCGCATGTGACCTTCTTGTTTGATTTGTCCCACATCTGACTCCCATATATGGACTTCTCGTTTAAAATGCCTCGCGTATTTTCGGCCAAGTGTCGTAATCCTTTCGCCCTCCATATTCAGAACTCCACTGGCCTAATTCTAACTGGCCTTTTGTAGAGAACTCGAACGTTCCTATGTTAATAACCGTCCTATTCTCTACGAAGGCTAGACAGATAAACCGGATAGTAGACGGCGGCGTTTACCGCAATCAGTCTGGGAGAATGACTCTTACATGGAGCACAACAAAAATCAGAGCACGATCAACCAGCTAGCAAGCGACCGGAAGTTCTTATTGTTACGAACCTGAACAGCTGAACAAACCAGTGGGTGCAGACGTGCAACCAAACAATAACAATAATGCCAACAATGAAAACAAATAGCGAAGTGATTGGAAAACGCGGTAAACCAAGGGGTTCTCTACACTTTCCACTAAACAAGGTTGCCGCGCTTTTGCCCTTCTTAGTTTTTGTGCCAAACGACTGAGTTCGCATCCAAAGTGGCGATCCAATAGTCGGCAACCTCTGGGCTATTGTAGATATGCACATTCCTCAAAGCGATTTGGATGAAGGAATTCGAACCCATGAGCCAAGATGACGTTTTAACTGTCGCATGTGGCTTGAAAGGTATATAGTCAGTGAGAAAGTTGCAATGTGTGGTAACCAATAAAAGGCCCTATGAGGTAATAGGGGATGTATACTTGGTATACGAGCATAACATGGAGAATAAACGGAGTCTCGTGGTGACCTGAGATCTTGTAGCTTCTCTATGGATCCCGGCTGCAATCGTGTTTTCTCGTTTGTCCACTCTGTACCCATGATGCTGTGTACGGCATCTATAAGAAGCCCGGCAAACACTCTGCCACTTTCTTCCGTCCTGCAACTAATGACGCGCAGCGAATGTCCACAACTTTTCTAAATACCCATCTGTCATTCCATTCTGTAAAGTCGTTTAACCTGTTCTTTTTCGGGCGTTGTTGAATGCACTCGAAGATTCTGCATAATTTTCTCCAGGCCTGCTTCTGATTGCCGCCGAGTGGGCTGAAGCCCACTTCGCGCTTATCTATTTCACTCTCGGTTGTTCCGGTTGGTCCCAGGTTGGACTGGAACTAACTACTTAACAAATTTCTGAACATTGCTGGAAGTATGGGGTTTATTCTCAAGCTCTCACGCGTCTCTTCAGCTTGGTGCCTGTTTTGACTACATTTCGACTGTTCCTCAAGCAAAACGCTTCAAATCGTTAGTGAAGGAGGGTCGAGTGCACACCCGCTTTTTCCCCACAGTCCTGAACGGTTTCATTGTCAGGTCAGATCCTCATCAAAAACATAAACTAAAATTACAGTTTTATATAGCGCAGACCTCATCGACTGGCAGCGGCACAGCGGACGCCTGCGGGTTCCAACTTTGAAATGAATGTCGTTTGTGTAAAACGTCACCGGAGTCTTTATCTACCTCAGAGGCGCGGCCTTTGTGTTCGGAGATATCACGTCTGATGATGCAGATCGAACGATAATCATGATCAGCGGCAGGAACCTGTCACGGCTTACAGACTCCGCCCTGTCGTCTTGAAATTCCATGTCAACATTCTGGCGTCTTTTTCGAAAGCAAGTGTAGTCGCACTATGTTTACCAGTGGTATAGTAGTGAGGGGCTGCGAAAAAGCAATCCCTATTCCTACCATCGAAGATATTCGATCAGATCTTGAAGACACCACTCAGTAAGCCCGACGGATGTCGCCAACTTCTGACCGCATAGTACGCGGGATACCAGGCAGATACTTCTGCAAGCAATGATTTTTCGAAGCTTTTCATGTGACTTACAGTAGCTGTAGACCCTGTCTCACCGATCGACTGGCAAATCTATATATTGCTAAATAAAAGATGAAGTAAGAAGCGATAAAGTTGTACTGCTTGGACTTTCAGAAAGCCTTTGGATCCTGTTTAATGTTCTCCAGTGAGTAACTAAGTATCTCAAGGACGCAGAAGGTTAGTGAGCTGGACTGCAGCAAAACAGCAGACCACAGGTTTGAACGTTCGGATGGAGGGTGCGCTTACTGGGCTTGCCCTACATGCCTTAACCGCAAATGAAATATAAAGAGTGACTTACTGACCAGTACTCACAATCAGTAACCCATGCAAAACAGTGATGCTCCTCCCGTAGATTGCCATCATTTAGTATGCGGCGACTAGCCTTGTTCTCAGTGCATCAAGAAGGATTATAACGTTCAAGCGATGCTCCCCAGGTGCATGGTTTGATTAGTGGAAGGTGTGGGCTAAAATGGTAGTCTGAGATAGCTAGTACTATTATCGTTTGAACAAAGAACTTAGAAAAGGAATCATCACCAAACTAACGCAGATTCTCCGGTCCATTGGTTTTCGACGCAGTGTGAACCAGACTACCCTAGCATCGAAAACTGCAGAGGCCTCAGATGTGAACGTATTCAAGCGTGAGTAAGACATGTGTTGATATGATCTTCTTCCCATTTTGCACTAGTTTCGAGTGCGATTTTATTTCTCCTTTCAGGGTACCTTGAATTTGCTGTCCCGTCGTTATTTTGGTCCTCATTCAGATCACCACTCGAACGGGTTGCTTCAACAGGAAACGCAATTTGACCGGTAACCCGAACACATAACTCCTGCCACAGAAAGTGAATAGACGTGGGTTTCCATCGATCCTTTCATGGCTACAACGTTGACGTTTTAGTAGAGGTCTTCAGGGTCTTAATAAAAACCAGGACTCCAACGTATTGCGAACTAATCGCTGAACGCGGGATTTTTAATATTATGACATTGTAAACTGTCCTGCTGCATGAAGGGAAGTAATTGACTGGAGAATAAGAGAAAATCTTAGTAGATGGATGGGGAAGGCGGAAATTATCATCTAGAGTAGGTAGTGTCTTGTAGACTCTTTTGGTGGACATGAATCTGTCTATATGCGTCAATAAGGTTTGTCGCTAATGAACACTTGACAAAAGTTTGCATGACAAAAGCTAAGTTAGAGCTCTTCGCAGAATATGATTGTAATCTCACTTCAATATGTGTTTGTCTTCGCAGCCGATACACTGACTAAGTTGCGTATGCACTATAGCGGGAAAGCTGTTAGGTAGTTTGTTAGAAACGCCTAAAACTAGAAGGGAAAACATACAAACAGCACGGAAATGTAACACTGTTCTTATTAAGCGTAGAACGTGGAACGGTCTTGTTCTTCTCACTGACAGCACTTATACTTGTTTGCATGCTTATCGTTCAGGTATTCAATAGAGATGAATTTCTATGACAGCAATACTCATATATACTGTTCCCTTACGAAGTGAGTGATCCGAAAGACTAATTTTTATGCAATAACTGCGATCACTATGTGATGGTTTTTAATATGAAGCAATCTAAATCCCCGAACCTCCTTAGCTTTCAAGTGAACTGTATTAACCACATGACAGTAACTGTAATTGTCCACAGGTTGGACGTATATCATAGTGCCAAATAGAAACGGAGCGCACCGATCAACTGTTGTGTTCAAAGGGTTCAGTGGATTGGAGTTGGAAGTAGAAAGTTGGAACTCACGTGAATTCCATATCTCGATGCGTGGAACCTGAAGTTTACCAGCAGCGAAATGAAATGGGGGTAAAAAGGTACGGCATCCGAATCAGTGTAAAAGATGCTGGTCAAGGTGTATCTTGAAAACTGCGACGAAGATAGCAAAAACAACATGGGCAGGTGGAGTATTCCAGGCGTTGCAAACGCGTAATAAGAAAAGGCTCTCTGCATTTTAGTCTGCTATGTTGCACCCCTAGTCTTGGACGATAACCCCCCAGAGTCGTCCTATTTCCCTTGATGAGTAATAGCTGGTACGCACAATCAGGGGAATTCGTTGTCGGGAGTGTTAATGCTGAGTCACCTCTGAGCCGACGGTATTCTTAAGAGTACATATTCACAGATTACAGACCTCCCTCATACGGCTAACTTTTCAGGCCCCGGACTGTCTTAGTGGCAGAACATTGCACAACTTGTCCTTCTGGGCATGTGGTGGCCTGACCATAGCTGCACTCTCCAGGTGTGTTGTCTTGGGCTGCTTTCGCAAACGGAGGCGAAAAAAGCAGATGTGGCAACAAGTCACTCAGTAATTCATGGTGTTCTTTAAGCGCCATCCAATCTCTTTTAGAAAATATCCTTTTGAGGCAGGCAGAGTTTGAAAATAGACAAGAAGGTGAGTGGTGTTCAAAAGCTCGTTTAATTGCATGCATTCATGGGGGCTTTAAAAGCTTGGGGATGTCTACTTCATACAAGGGGATGCTTTACCCTGAAGACGTTGACGTGCTTCTTGAGCTTTTAGTGCACACAAACAAAAACCTTCGTCACTGGGGTCGCGCGTGAAGCTGAATTATGATCGGATTTCAAGGCTGATGTCAGGCGTGTTATACAAAATAAACTGCACTGCATCGTGGGTTTCAACTTCACTTCTAATAGCATCAGGAGGTTGAAATCAATCTTTCTGCATTGTTTTCTTCAGTTCACAGAAAACTAAAAGTGAAGTGAATGTTTAGTGATTGTTCTGTGAGAAATTTTCCCAGCCTTCCTGAGGGACTTACTCAGAAGGTTCCTTATGAAAACGCACCGGTTGCATTTGGACCGTCATCACAGCAACTAACTACTTAAGTGAGCAGCAGCGAAAATAGCACAGATTATATATTTTTAATCGCCCGTCCGGTTATAGCAATTTTGAAGGAAGTGTTCAAAAATGTCAAACGAAAGCAAACAACGTGTACCTAGTTTTCACAAGGCACACGCGGCACCAGTTCTGCATCACTAAGTGTATATCACTAGTAGAACAACGTACTAGTTTTGCGGTGTTCTGGTAAACCGCCAGCTCTCTTTCACCGACAGAACACAGTTCACATTACAGAAGCGAGCTGCTGCGAGATCTCAGCCTTGTAGCAGGTCGTTTTGATGGGTTGCTTTATAGTAAAATGTAGCTGTTTTCTCATCAACAAGAATTGCAGCATTTTCTAGTGAAATTTTGATGCGCTGAGGGCTGCTTAAATCTGTGCGTCGTCAGAGTAAACTGAATACTTTCACTGCATGGAAATAATGACGCCATTATTAGATATGAGAAATTACTTATGTTTGATGGGGGCACGCTCAAGCAGTTCACCAACGGCAGTTCGCCGTCGAGCCGTACATCGTATCTTGGACGTAATTTTGAGGCCGTATTGACGGTCGGTGTGAAAGAACTCTACCTGCTGGTTAGCAGCATACAGTGTTATACTACCTTTAGTGCTTCGTCAAACACTTCGTGCACTGTGAGAGTTATCTACCACTATTTAATACTCACCAACCATTCATGACACGGCAAAATCGTGGCTCACTCGGTCAAGTTGGTCAGGAGTAGGCCAGGCGTTCGCCTGTCTTTTCTATCTCATTGACTAAAATAGATTAGAACTTTCGGTGGATGGAACATCCTCAAACGACTAACTTCATTGCTGGATAGACAGTATGAAAGATGAAAGGCAAACCTCACTGAGAATGGGTGGCTGACATCCAAATGTCAGTTTTGTTTGTTTAGGCTAGCTCAACAATGTAACGCACAATCAAAACTAGCAGGCGCACACGGAATGAATTCGAATTGTGTGACGAAGCCTACTGATGTGTTGTAGGCGTCGCTTTAGCTTCCGTTTGCGTAAGTCGTGTGCATGGCTTACCGGGCTTTCGGTTCATATCTGTTCGTGTTGTTTCCTTTTGCAGAATTGTTGTTGGGGCCTCTAATTCAGGAGAACGCAGTTCTTCGGCGCCCCCACGTTGCCCGAAAGTTGGTTCGCCAGTGTTACGAGTATTCAGAGTAGAATCGGCCGGATTGCGTTTCACAGTAGCTCTGAATCATTTGGTCGTCACGTGCCTCTGGTGTGGTTAGTTTTTGCGTCAGTTTCTGTGATTTTTCACGGATATTTGTAGTTAGTAGCGTCATATCGCTTTGGATGCCGGCGCGATGTAGCGCACTCCTATTATGCAAAAAAAGTACGCCAATGGCTGAACTGAAGACTACTTTTCATCTAGGGTGTTTCGGTTGTGTCGGGCACTAGTTTGGTTTTCACATTCTCCAAAACTTTCTCGTCAGTAAACCCTTGATGCACCATGGGTTTCACGAGGAGGTTACATTATCGTATCACCATACACTGTCGAATACGCCAAGAACGTCCAAGGATCGACATCAGCACTGTTGGTGTGTCCTGCAGTACTACCCCTGCCATCTTGGCGGATGAAGATATCCCACTATTACACCTAGTAGTCCTTATTTTTATCACGCTCACTTTAATTTACAGATGACGGAGGTGAACACATAGTGGAGTCCACGTGTTTACTCCTATCTGTTGAGGTGATGCGCGATCTGTACGGTTTGCAAGCGTTCTGTATAAATCATATTCAATTTTTAGTGGATACCATGGTAACAGCCTTATCCGTTCCTGACGCAGTGAGATTGTACTATATTCTGGTATTGTCTCTCACGGACGCTGATCTGGGGGCGGCCTGCCACATCAGTAAAGCCGCTTGCTTTTGACTCGTCTTCAGACCCGAGGAGTGTGCGCAGAGCCCCAAGAATGTGCTCAAAAAAACGCTTCTAAAGGAGTCGTGCTTGCACACTGTACTCTCTAACACCCTAAAAGATGTACATAAAACGTGCGAGCCCAGAGACTGAGACTGCTTAATTTTGCAAGTGAAGATCGATGAGCTGCTTTTTTCTGGGTGTCCAGGCAATGAAATATGGTTTAACCTTGGCCGCATTATTCGACCGTTTGTTGGTCGTCCACTTGTGATTGGCTCTTCTCGTGACGGTAGTCGTCCGGAGCCTTCAGATATACATATTAGTGAACTTGTCACAGAGACAGCGAAACATTTTGACTAACGGAATAACAGTTTTCGTGACGCCTCATTTTACTATATGTGACACATCCGCTCGCTGCTTCATACCTGAATTTGAAGGACACAAGGGCTACAACAGCTGCGACAGGTGAACTTAGAGAGGTGTAAAAGAATGGCTTTCTCAGCAGCCGTGAAGGAACTAAAACGGAACGCAGTTCTTGGAGACAACTTGATGATGAACATCAAATCAGTTCAGCGTCTTTATTTGAACTGTCCATTGACATGTTATCACAATTCCCCCTTGACTTCGTGCACCTAGTACTCCTTGGTGTTCTTAGGTGCTTGATTCCGATTTAGTGTATGCATGATGTCACTCATGGTGTTCACCTTTCAGCAAGTATGCAAAGACCATCGGTGTCAACTTTTCCGTCGTGTCCAAGTTTCTCGCGATGGACATCTTTTGTTTTACTTGAGAGGTGGAAAGCTACCGGGTGCGGGAAATTTCATCTGTATTTGGAACCGGTTGTTCTAAAAGGTCGCCTAAGAAACGATTGTTATAAAAAACTTTCTCATCTTGTTCTTATCCATATGCACTTTTTCTCAACCTTCTTGGAAATTTTCTCTTCTTATCGCCCATCATCTCACACCCAACTTGGTTAATCAGTTTGTTTTTTGCATGGTGACGACGAGGTCGTATACTGCTTATATCACTTGTTTGATAGTGTCGAACAACTCATTGTGCAAGTTTTGGTTTTTCTTCCATTTGGGAGCTCCATATCTCAGTTGAAGCGGTTTGTGAAAGAGCGGAATCCTTTGAAAGCACGCGCACAAAGCCTTGTGTATGATCACTTGATCTCCACGGAGATAGAAAATGAGCTACAAGACAGTACCTTCTTGCCGGTTAAATACGATACCAATTGAGAGTCTATCTTGCTCAGGGCAAATTTAATGTTGCCATGCAGCAAGCAGGATGATTGTGTTGTTATTCATGAACGACCCTATTAGTCTGATAACCGCGGACCAAACGATGTCCATTGTCTGACTTCTTTTGTCTGTGAGTTTTATAATCACTGGCTTTCATCCTCCGCCGTTCGTACCTTCCGCGCGAATTAGCTGTCAACTGTCACAAATGTTAGGCACATAATGGACATAGATTACAAATGTGTGTTTATCAAGTTGATGAAATTGTTATTATTCCCGTACTGCACTCAGTAAAACGATACGCACTGTACCCAGTTTACGAAACCACCAGGAAAAGCGTTGGTCCACGTGGCAGTTGTCAAAGGAAACAAACTGTCTTCTACAGATTTATCACGTCGTTGAATCCACTAACAATCACAAGGTATTTGTCGTCAGCCACGCTTAGATTCATGGCACAAGTATATTTGGCGCTCGTTGAAACCGCCGCAATTCATGAGGCATATGATAAACCACGTTGAGTGTTAAAACTCTCTGGCTGTAAAAATTAAAAGGAAACAAGTAGGCTTTGAATCACTGCTCATCCTATCCACAAACACGTACGAGAAGGCAGGGCGTTGTGAACAATGGGCTGAACTGGAGTCCGGATTTGTTTCCACTAATACAGCAGACGCAGATGTTCCGATTCGTTGGGGCTAAGTCAGAGGTTGGAGTAGATGAACACGGTTCGGATGTTGCTTGTATTGTCTAATTGGGGTTAGTCGGTTTAAGGCGGTCGATGGAGACCGTGAGGTGTTAAACAAAACTGTCGATCAAACAAGCTTTTGCAGACCGTTTGATGACATAAAAAGGTCTCCATACAGTTGTAGCAGCAGTTTCTTAACAGAACCTGTTAGCAGAATCACAAAGTTACATGCGCTCAGTTCTTTAGGAACGTAAGACGAGAACTGTTAAATACGTGTGGCATTCGCTTGTAGTGACCGCATGTAATTGGCTAGTTGGTTGGTATAATCTCGAGTGTTGACAACAGCTTTGCTTGACGGCTGGAAGAAATCAGCTCGAAGGCTTGAAGGACGACCGTAGACGAGTGACACTGGGGTCGTACTGTCGTCCTTGACACAACTGGGAATACCAAGTAAAACCAGGAGTAAAGCTTCTGTCCAGTACATCCGCTGGTAAGCATGTGATAAAGCTTTGAGCTGACGATAGAAACGCTCTATGCGTCCATTCGCTTGCCGGCAATATGCTGTGGTGCGTGCTTGAGGCACGTCTAACAGCTTCGTCAGTTGTGAAAACAAGGCTGATTCTAATTACGCGCCGCGATCAGTTATAATGGTCGACGGACAACCACAACATGCGATCCAATGCTCAACAAAGGCGCGAGCGACAGATACTGTTGGTGGGCCTGACAACGGTATGGCTTCTGACCAGCGAGTGACTCAGTCAATACACATGAGTAGATGAATGTAGTCTCGCGAAGGCGGAAGTGGCCGAACGAGGTCCAGGTGGACACGTTCAAAACGATCGTCGGGAGTTGGGAAAGATTCCAGCGGGCTGCTCGTGCGACGGTTGACCTTGGAACGTTGAGATGCAAAACAGAAACGGGCCCAGTGCCGCATGTTCTGACTCATGTTAGGCCAGACAAATCGATCCGTAATCAGTCTAAGTGATGCGGATATACCTGGATGTGGCGGGTCATGTAGTGCTCCGAAAACTGCTCTTCACAGAGAATGTAACACGATTGGTACGGGGTATCGCAGCATATTGTCACACATAATATCAGGCGAAGATGTCAATGGAACTGTGGCAATGCGTAAGCTCGTGCGTTTTAGATCATCCATAAACGTGCAATCAGACTGTTTTTGTGCAGCTATATTGCGATGTGAGATCAAGCCAGTGGCTGTAGACACGTTGTGCATTCATTATGGAGTATCCGCGGTGACGTTTGCGGCCCCGTAGACATGTCGGATGTCCGTAGAAAACTGGGCTACGTAGTCCAGCTGTAGAGCTCCTTGAGTTGAATGTCTATTGGAGTAATTTCACAGGGCGTGCATGAGAGGTTTGTGATCCGTGAAAATAATGAAAGTCCGGCCATCAAGTGCGTGACGAAAATGGCGCACACCCTATACACAGCTAAGAGTTCGCAACCGACGGTGCTGTTTCGTGTTTCAATATCGCTGAGGTGTTGAGAAAAGAACACAGTTGGTTGCAAGGTCTCGCGAATTGCTCGCTGTGGCACTGCACCTATGGCTGTGTCCGATGCATCCACGGCGATGATTATTGGTGCGTCCGGTTGTTGGAAATGCAACAAGACTGCAGAGGCGAGTGCCTCCTTTATGGTGGCGAAAGCTGTAATGGCTTCGGAGGTTAGGCGCAGTTTGTTTATTGCTCCGATGTAAATCAGCCAAAAGTTGCATAAGCTTGGCGCAATTGGGAACAAATAAACGAAAATAATTCATAAGTCCATTAAAGCGGTACAGTTTGGGAATTGTATTGAGAAATTGGCGTGATCAAATAGCCTCAACCTTGGAATCGAGCGGTTTAATGCCATCTGTCGAGATGCTGTGGCCTAGAAAATTCAACGAGGCCTGACGAAGTTGGAACTTAGCTCCATTAACAGCAAGGCCGTATGACGCCAGACGTTGAAACAACGTCCGTAGATGGATTATATGCTCTTCCCGGGAAGAGCCAGCCAAGAGGATGTCGTTTATGTGTGCGTAGATGAAGTCCAGCGCATGGGTGACCTCAGTAAGCAGACGTTGGAAAGTCTGTGCAGTGTTACGAAGGCCGAAAGGCATGAGCACAAATTCGAACAAACCGAATGGAGTGGTAATAGCCGTCTTGGATATGTCCTTTTGTGTTACCTCTATCTGGTAGTAGGCGCGGACGAGGTCGTGATATTGCGATTCTCTCTGTAAGAAACGATGAAAAATAGTGCAAAACCATTCAAGCCAAACTTGAATCATGTGATATAAAGTCGTGAAACTCTCAGTGAACCAACACCGAGGCCAAACCTAAAGGATTAATTTGTAGTTCCAATTCAGGGAAGTTTTTGAACAACGAACAAAGGTATTGTTCATATTGGGGTTGGTCTCGACTTACAATCAACGCATCAATGAGGTAAACATAACCAAAGTCGAAACCATTTGTAACCTAGTTCATTAAACGCTGAAGGGTTTGAGCAGATTCCACAGATTGCGTTGCATCCGGAGAAACTGGGAAGGATTAAGTGGAATTATTTTCGCATTTTTTGAATATCGTCAGGGTTACAAGACAATGATAATACTTCTGCAGTAAATCAGTTTTAAAAAATTATTTTCCAGGCTGCACGAAAGACTGTGGGTATGGTGAAAAAATTGCGATCCTTCCTGGTGCTATTTCAGAGTGCGCGACAACTGCCATCCGACGTCATTCGACTGAGGTTTTGAAAGCCATGTTTAATGCGACTGAACAAGAGACGTTTGACGGCCGGATAATAACCTAATGCAGCCTGTGAGAAGAATCAGGTTTAGAAGTTCCAATATTCATGGTGCAGTCAGACAGTAGTGTGTTGACCCTTAGGGATGACCCGATGAGTTATTTCGCGTATAACTGTTATAAAACAGTACCAAAACGTTGTTAGTTGCAGTAAGCATTTGCGTAACGAAAAACAATTCTATTCAGTTTTGGGTATCAGTGAGTGCAGATAACTGGTATCAGTTCTGACCTGTGTCGTGCATAGGTAGCAAAATTAAGCAACCCAGTGTGTTCTTTTTGATGAATATCAAAATTAAGGCCAACAAAGGATTAGAAATCGGCAACGACAAATGCATTTTGGACGTCTGTAAGGAAGCTTATTCAGCAAACTAATAACAAGCCTAGGTTAAGTGTGAGAGTGTACTGTACTGTGAGGTCCAACTCCTGCTGTTTGCATGCGGTGCGAACGAGTGAATTGTGGGCCATATATTCGTTCATCATAGAACGATATCCACTTCGGATTTGACATCAACAAATAAACTCGTCCCAGTCAAGCTGTGCGGCTTAGAAAATTAAGCGATCTGTTGGGTTCAAGTCAGTGACGGTTGCCGGCGTTAGTGAATGACAGGTGCATTTCTTTGAAGGTTGGATTTAAGAAAGCAGGGCTAACTGCAAGTCGTTGCCCGGTGATCGAAGTTTTGGTGGCACCAACAAAATGATATACTCCTGCTTGGTGCATGAGAAAGCTTACGATTGAATGTGCGCCTATTAGATGATGACCACATTCTATTGGAAATGAGATTCAACATCTGGAGCATTTGTATTGTAAGTGAAACCAATTACTCAGCGAACATGCCATTTAGTTGCCGAAGTGATACTGGGAAATGTGACAGATGCTAGTTGGGAATGTGGATTAGCTTTCGATATCTTATTGGCAGCATCGCTCAGCTGCGCGATCGGTATGATAGATGTTAATAGTTTACTGACATTCAGGGAGAGATATCTCAACAAGATCTGTTAGAAAATAAAATCGTTTATTCGGCGGAATCTAAGCAACTATACAATAAATCGAAACAGGTATAAACAAGAGGCGATGTCCAGGACTGCGCACACCGAGTATGAACAGATTCCATATCATTAGGGCATAGTAAAGTTGTTTCGAGCCTAGTTAAAACTGAGTTGTGTAGCCGAAATACCATCCAGCAATAGAACGTTTTGGTGGGAGGCTAGTCACCTACGTTGTATGAAAAACCAACGTGCGTGACTAGTAGGATTTACTCAGACGTAAGTCTCACCTGTTTTTTCATCACGTCAAACAAATAGTGCTATGTGATCTAATGAATATGATATACGAAATAAACGGGACATCTCGCACACCACCTCGAACGACTGTTATGTCATCAGGTGGGGTAGTCGAGCGTGACTTGGAACGCTGTGTCGTTAAAAAGTGAAGCTGGTTCGTTAGGCTATCAAGTTGGATGGCCAAAATGGTATACGTGTCCTGACTGTCTGAGGCGGGTAAAGAAGCCGTCGCGATGCAGACCAGCAAGTAAGGTCGGCCATATCGGCTGTTGTATTTGGGTCGTTTGGGAGGTAACGTCAATGCTGCTCCGTATTTCCCAGTGCAATATTTTAAGGTTCATCATCCTAAAGAAAAACTTCGCTAACTGTGTCGTGCATGCTAGCAGTCGCATGTAATGGAGGAGCTGTTATGATTTCGGCCATCGAGCTCAGTGGTTCGTTCGGATAAAGTGACATGCTTAAGTACGGCTACCTTCAGTCGGCCATGCAACCTCTTGGAGTCCGGTGACTCCGGAATATCGTCTACCACGTCGTTGACGGGAGGTGGGAGCATTGACGTCATATGACGAAGATAGGGTTAGCGTAGAAATAGACTGTTATGGCGTGAACGTGGCATCTAATTGCGCAGACCGTCGTTTGGAGTTATTCTGTCAGAAAGGAGCGAGAGGTACCACCAGTGCATTACGCATAAAGGGTAATAAATCGCCGTAAAGTAAACTGTACAAAAGTGTCACCAATCATACAGAAGATATATCTGTGGGGAAGAAACGAGTTCAACAGCTGGTCAACTTAGTGCACGGTGGACTAGGTCACAAATCATAGATAAGCGTTGATCAAGTGTAACGTATGAAAGGTCTGTTGAGAATTTAGGCAAAATACTTGTTATACGGAATGTACAAATGAACCCGTATAACGTGATAAAACAGACCACCAGACGCTGGCTAGAAAGACTAGAGATCTGCCACCGACAGGCGACTAAAATGGAAAGTTGATTCCTCAATTCAAAATACACCGTGAAAAAACATGCGAATAAACAATCAGACGACACGCATTAGGTGTAATTTCTTGATAGCCTAGGTACAATACTCAACCACAACTTTCTGAACCACTTTATGTGTCACATCATAGACGGACCAGTGGGACCTTCAGGCAGCTACATGACAAATGCACGACGGAATAAGACTGTCGTGAGTATCCGTTAAACGGTTACGCGTTAGTGTCACGTCGGGCTCACCAGTTATGCTTAGAGGTAAATAACCTAATTTGGAAAGTCCTAGCCTTGAATAAATATAGACCAACAAAACGGCAAGCAGTTAAGTAAACGATTTTATCGAGCTACCAAGTAACACAAATCACTCACCGTTATATCCATTTGATTAAACAGGTAAGATCTCCAAAGTGATCGACGTCTATGAGAAACGAATCAATGTGAACAGAAGGTGTATTGTTAATGACGAAGTTGACCCCGCTGTAGGGTATGTGTACTGATACACCGCTGAGAACCGCATGTGTGCATGGGTATTGCAGTGGATTTACGTTAGTTCGCAACCATATTACATGGTCACCATTAGGACAGGCGCTTCTGAAGGAACGTGATTAATCGCTTCATACAGGAGTGTACAGAACTTACGAACTAATGAAGGAAGGAGAATGCGCATTGAGAGTGAAGGACGTCGTCATGATTTACGGACTTCTATGACAATTGTCCGTTCAGGAATGGAAGTACCTACTCGAATTGACACTCTACTCAATAGATTTCAGTCAAGGTGATTAAAGAAAAATATAGTCAGTGAACTGTTAAGATTCAGCGGAGTAAACACGGGGTAAAGCAAAGCACTCGTCACATTTTAACATGCTGTATTCATTGTCCGTAGAGCCTCATTTCATACAACTTGAGTTCACAAACATTTTGACATAACCAAGGTTCCTTCATCAAACGTGTGACATTCTTAAACTGCTGAGAGTGACCAAAAATTGAGAAGACTTGCAATACTCAGTATAATTCAAATAAAATGGCTTGTCTGAAATAAAGAAAACAGCATGGTTAGACAATTTTTGGTGGCTTAATGAGGGTGCTGAGAAAAAACTTGACAAAAGATTTGCTGATATGTATGTATATATCATTAATGTAGTCGTCATCAAAGTAAATGAACTGGCCAGCAGTGCGAATAAAATTTTTTTCAGAAGGTTGGATTGGGACAGACTAAAGAATGAGTATACGTGAATTGGTTGTGGAACATGAGTCGGTTAATTAATACCTGAGGTATAGAACAGGCCTACACTAAACTGTCGTCCTTCAAGTTATCTGGTTGACGTGGTGTGACGGCTTGCGCATCTCGATGACCTTTTG
>QNGE01000102.1:19121-33981 GCA_008508345.1 Paragonimus westermani
GTGAGAGTTTATGGACAACTGTCTCGAGCGTTCATCACTTCTAGTGGTGTTCGTCAGGAGTGTCCGATTTCTCCCTTCCTGTTCAATTTTGTCATGGACGACATTCTGGAATCCAGTGGGCTCGGTGTTGAGCTTCTTCCTGGCGTTAGATTGACCGATCTGGAGTACGCGGACGACATTGTCTTACTTAACCCCTCTACAGAAGACATGCAGACCATGCTGAACAAGGTGAGTGACCGGGCTGGTCTGTATGGAATGCGATTCGCACCTTCAAAGTGCTGCTTCAAGACTGGGGCATTTCCACCTCTACTTTCTTTATTGCAGATAATCCGCTTGAGACTGTGGACAGTTTCACATACTTGGGTAGCACTATCTCGTCAGCCTGTAATATTACCGATGAGATATCAGCGAGGATAGCAAATGCACGAGTTGCCTTTGCCAAACTGCGTCATCGGTGGCGTCGAAAAGACGTTCGGATGTCGCTGAAAGGAGGGGTATATAACGCCTGTGTACGTTCCATTTTGCTGTATGGATCGGAAACGTGGCCTGTTCACAGGGAAGATATCAACAGGCTTGCTGTGTTTGACCATCGTTTTCTCCGCCAATTGGCCCACATTAAGTGGACTGATCGCATGAGCATTGTGGCAGTTCGCCGGCGCGTATTCCGGAACGCTCGGGATGCGCGATCAATTGGTCAGCTAATTACGTTGCACAGCTTGCGATGGTTGGATCACGTGCTCCGTATGCCAGCTGAACGTTTACTCTACCGGGCATTATATACTGAGGCCACCAACAATTGGGTTAAACCGCGTGGTGGTCAAGCAACAACGTGATCACGAAATATGAAGACCTTGACTGCTCCATTGAGCAAAGTGGGCAGACATCGCCTTCTTGGATGGGGTCCTCGTGATCACACAAACCGCTGGTTAGATACGCTATCCGAGATGGCGATGTGTCGCAGTCAATGGCGTACCTGTATCCATACCATTTCTGGTTCTTACGCTTAGTCTTCTTTTAGTATTTGTTGACCTTCTTGGTAACGTTTCCTTCTAAGATATTCCACGTCACTGTTGAGGTGAGCGGCGGCCCGAGCCACAGTACCTTTGATCAGGCTCATGGCTGTTATGAGTCTAATGATGATGTTTTTGTCTCAGGCCAGTACAGTTACAGAAGCGCTTCATGAGACGAACCTCAAAATTCATAAACTGTTTGTCAACATATGACATCAAAAGCGAACAATGGAGTTGACAAAATTGGGTTTACCTAGACCGAAGTATTACCTCTTTCGGTCATGGTGAAGTGTTTTTTGTGGTTATGGCGGTTTTCAATAATCTGTGGTGACGTATGTTGTAGGGACCGAGCAGATTTAGTGCAAGGTAAGGTTTCACATTCTGATGGCGGGCGATTCAGCAGTCACTAGGCTGGTTTGACGGGCTGTCTTAATGTGACCAGTGACAATTGCGTAAACAGTTCGGAATGCTTTGGTGACGTTAATGATAGTGTCATCGAGATGTGCGTCAATGGCAATGATGATTGAGTCTCGGCAAACAGTTCTAATCTAAGCCGGATGTTGTTCCTGTTTGCTTTCTGATCAGACTTTGGCAGTACGACCAACATGTTTTGCTGTTCAGCAGCAACGTGGAAACTGATACCAAGCGTCAATCGGTTGTGGATTGATAGCGTGACCTCTAGGTTTAATCTAAATCTCGGTACTATGGTAGATCAGCTTCGAAGTTCTGTCACGGAAAAGGTACGTTTGTGAGAAGTTGAAGTTATTCACTAAAATGTCCGCTTTGGGCGGATTTTTGTAAAATTTTCTTTTCAGCCATGCGAAAAAATTCGTGCGGAGTTCCGGTAATTGCGTTGAAACGGTTGTATTGCTGCAGATAACACTTTTCCTCATAAGAGATTTTTGATGCTTCTCAGTTCCTATTCCATTTGCTTCCACTTAGATTATGTCTTATTTCTGTTAATACACAGTTGTGAAAATTGGTATGTTGATCTCTGTGTGTATACTTTCGACAAACTGACCGACTCTTTGTGACTTCATGCCATCTGATCAGTGGAATGTCCAGAGGGTGAAACTTATTCGATCCTTCTGGAGTGAAACGAGCTGAGACATGTGTTGTTTTAAACATCTGAAAGGTAGTTGTTAACACTCCCTGGCCTCAGAATGACAGGTATACTGTCAGCACCCTGACGGCACATATGAAGACTCAGATTGGCAGGCTAAGGGTTGTGGTTTTCCCAGGAATGCGCCTGCCAACGATGAATCTGGAAGGGATCCCATTGCTACCCTGTTGGATTATCTACACAACTTGCCGTTAAACGTTATTTTGACGTAGGTGCGACTCACTAGCATGACGCGTTTGAATGAAACCTCTGCAGCTGTTTGGACTTGAAAAAGAATAGAAGCTTATACCTTTCATTCTTGACTCTGCACTTCGGGTTACGTCTGTTAATTTCTCTGAATTGATTGTTCTGGTGACTGTTACCGAATACCCATGTACTTGCCGAACACCTTACGCAGCTGAACTATAATGAGCAACTTAACTAATTAGTGTGTCCTCAAGAGGGCATTGCTTTCTTCCTCTTACACTGACACCGCTTGGTGAAGTTTGTTCAGCTTACGTTATCGATAATCTTCACGTTATGTTCATGTTTAATCTGCCTCCATGTTTTTGAGAATGTCAGTCTCGGTTTCGGAAGCACGTGCAGCTTTACAACCTTGAAAATCATGTCGGTATGATGCTGAATACGTTTGAAAATTAAGCCAGATGAGCATGCAGATCCAGGTGTGCAGTCCATACTATGAGACGACTTAGACGCCCTCACGAGGCTTCTCAGGAATAGAGGAGCATTGTATGGATTTGAGTGAATAAAGATAGTCGCACAGGAACGGTGGCCAGATGAATGACTCGCGTCCAGCAAGTATGATCTGTACCAAGAAACACAAATAAATAACTTCGTTCGCTTTTGTCGAGTTGACATCCAGCATGTGCACGTGCGTCAGGGTACAACAATTGTTGAACGTGACCAACGTACTTTATTGTTTTATCTTCTAACGATTGCATGAATGATCATTCTCAGTGTTCACGTGAACTTTGTTCAAAACTTCTAGGTTTATACACAACGGTAGAGAGAAGATTAACACAGCTGATCACGCATACGATCAAAGCAAAGTACCTACTGATGTGATCTCTATTGGTGCGCAACTACTATTGGTCGTAAATACATGACGAGTCAGGTGGTAACAAGGTGGCGAGGGAAAAACCACTAGTGTGTCAATAGGAAGTGATATACACTTCATTAGTCAGAATAACATGTGATTAGTCGTAGGGCCTTAGCAAATGTTGGAGGAAGTCTATTTTTCCCAAAAATGTTTTTTCCCCATCGATTTATCCCAAAAATATTTCGCGATTTCGAATTTTGTCGTAACGTGCTGAAACTCAGTTTCTCTACACGTTTATTCTTTATCTACTGGTTGGCCCATTCTATTTTTACTGCATCAATCAAGGTGCGATTCTTCAGGGCCAATCAAAGTTGATCTACACACAGACGCTAGTCTGTTGTGCAACCTTTAGGTTAGGTAGCTTGAGAATAAATACACTTCCAGCTGGAGATCAAACCCTCTTGTATTCTCCGGTGGTCTTGGGTATCGTTACGTTACAATCCACATGTCCACGATCTGTATATATCATTTATACAGTGGTCATTTCTAGTTCTCGTGGGCCATGTGTCATGATAGAAATGGACCTTAGCCCCAAAATGCTTATCTACAAGTCTGGTCCATACTGGGTAAACTCTATTAAATACTTTTCCTCTTCCTCTCCAATCATTTGACGTTATCTGCCACTCGATATATTGGATTTCATATGCGTGTGCAGTGATCAGTTACTATTCATGAGTTGAGACACCGAATTTATGGATGTACAACAGTATTAAAAAAATCACAATCTCCCATTGGTTGATCGTATTAGCAAATGCAAAGTCAAACTGTAAGTTGATTGGTGCAATATGGAACAGATGGATTGGCGAATAATAGAAGGCACAACACTGAGATCGTTCGTCCAATCCTGATGTATCTTTAACGCGATATTTGGATTGGCCGTTTGTGAGATCTTCTGTTGTGTCGGGGTTTGGATAAGTGTTGAATCTAGTAGATTTCCACCACATGTATGTGTTGGTGTTCACATGTTATCTCAAGCTTTTCGATTCATGAATCCCTGTTTGATTGCAATCTATGATGTATGGTGTGATCGAGCACATTTAACTGCATAATGGCAGATGTCCGTTTGTTGTAACCGTTCGGCTTTCATCCTCACCGCATTGTGCCGGAGTAAACAGCCATAGAAACCACTATTAGAAATGGGCTTAAGAGCGGTGGCTTCGTCCACTGTATAGGTGTGTCAGTCCATCGACGCTTCTGAATTTGTTAACCAAGTCAGGGATCTGACGTTGGGTTGTATTTTTCTGATGGGTGGTGACTTCATCACGTATCGACATTGCATGAATACCGTATGAGCACACAACTGTTTGTTTTTAAAAATTCACAGGGTTCGTCAAGGAGTCCTCATCATCAATGAGTGACCTTTTGTTTACAAATTGTTAAAGTCAGTGGTGGCCAAAGTCTGAGTCATCCATGGGTTTACAGCCGTTTACTTTAATTAATTCCTACGACGCCGTCTTAATTTTGCATGTGAGCTCCGCCCCATTGCATGCTCGCTTAGACTTGATTGCTTTTACAGTTTCCATGCTTCATGTTTTCCACTGATATTTTGCTGTGGATTTCGTTGTTGGTTGTAACGGTGCGATTGATGGTAGTTATCAATGTAACTCATCTACTTACTTTCATTTCGGTCATGTTTGGAAATCACCAGCAGTTTGAATAAATTACTTCTTCATCCAAAGACGTATTCGCGAGTTGTTAATCAACAACTGTTTTGGTGACTAGGTTAAAGACTGTACAGCTGCTCAACCAGCGCATAATGAACTCGAAGACATACCACGTGTTCGTTACAAACCCTGCCTCTGTAATCACTTTCCGGTGTCGCCACAAGTGTAGTATCCCACTGATGATGCAAACGCTGTACTTTCTGATTCTGTAGGCTGTGGGCGGGTCCTGACTCCGGGAGGTCTCATCAGTAGCTTTTGGTTAGGAACTCCTATTCCTGAAACAGTGGGATAGTGCACATAGTCTGCAATCTATTGCAAGTTAGTAACCATTTCATCGGTTTTCAAGTTCTTTCCGTGGGATGCAGCCATCTGGAGTATAGAATGCATTCTTGTGCTATGGCACAGCGACAACCAAGTTTATCAGATGAACTCTTGTGAAGGCAGATGCGATTGCCCATCACCCACCGAAGGAGGTTTGTGAACTAAGGGCAATCTGTGCGACACTATAGAGGTGAGCAGTTAGGCTAAGTCTTAAGAGTACAAGCTGTCTATCCGTCTGTCTACTACACCGTACTTTTTGATGCAGTTACAGCCATTTGACATCATGTACGAGGTGAGCAAACGGAATGAAGACAGTTACTAAAAGTTTGGCCACTGTGGTCCATTTTGCCTCCTGGAATGAGGCCCTCTAGTTTCAGTTCCCCGTTGAAGACGTCGGGTAAAGCAGCTGCTAATCACATTGACGCGGCCGATGTAACTGTTCGGCTGCACTCTCTCGGCAGATAGTTCAGTTAATGGGCTTATGCAGAGCATGTCTAGAAGTAAACGATAATAATGATGCCATTGTATTTTTGCATGCAACTCGGTTACTTGTTTACAAGATGCAAGTATTTTAGTGTTGAATATTTGAACCTAGACATTGGTTCTTGTGTGTTGAGTCCCACTGATTACCTCTTACCGGCCTATAACTTCAGGCCACTAGCAGGGCTTCTCTTACTTACTTCTCTCGAGACGCTTATCATTTGTTGCTCTAAAACAATGTTCACACTGCTTCATTCATCCTTGCGAATATTGAAAGGTGTTCGTACGTATGCTCGTCCGTTCCCTATGTCAGGGCTCGCACTTCTCTTCATAATTCATAGCGTTACCACCGTAACCAGCTTCAGTCCAATCCAAGCTCAGATCTATAGGTCGTCCTCCAACTCGATTGCTAACACTTTCTCACGCTGTAGAGTCTGGAAAAACATCGCAGGAAGAATATACTGCTATGACGTTTTTGATGTTTTAATTGATACTTCAAGTCATCTCAGTCAACTGGTAATGTTATCCATGTGTGT
The DNA here is from genome assembly GCA_008508345.1 of Paragonimus westermani. NCBI lineage: Eukaryota > Metazoa > Platyhelminthes > Trematoda > Plagiorchiida > Troglotrematidae > Paragonimus > Paragonimus westermani. The sequence goes on from QNGE01000102.1 coordinate 25,355, forward strand.
GAAGCATCTCTTGGCAGATCTATTTGTGTTGGTTAAGACTTCAGATACCTGAAGCAACCCTTTCAAGATACCCTTATCTGTTCACCCTGGTAGTAAGTTGCATTCGAATATCTGACACGCAGCTTTCTCCAAGTACGCATTCTTTCGAACATTATTTTGTTCGCTGAACGGTTTTCTCAATCAGTGTAAACACATTACCGTCCTGGACATTAACACGGCTGATCAGGTTTTAACATATCTGCACGTTTTCGGCCAAAAAGTCGAATGTCCCGCGTTTATGCCTTGTCTACCTCGATTGTTTTCACTTCAGTTTTTCAATTCTAGGTTGAATATCCATTACTTTCTCTGTTGATCACAACAGCGAACACATCTCGGATTAGTGTAGTGTGTTTAACTTTCAAACGGCATAGTCCGTTTGGTCTGTTTGATCTCTTCGCTACTTTTCAGTCGTTTTTTTCTCTTCTTGGATTGCGAGCACAATCCCATCGTTCTACGACCCTGCATATCTTTGGCAAACTCAAAAATATTTGTGTTTATGTATCCAGCATTGCATCTCATGTCCGTGTTCTACTGGGTGGTTTTTTGCCTAATCTTAATCAGAGTTGATTGGTTAGGAATAATTAGCACTCAATTTGTACTTTTGTTGGTCACCGTAACCAAACTGGAGCATTTGCATGTTCTTGCAGTTTGTTTTTGTTTCCCTAAAGAGCCCTTGCGGTAGTGCCAGCGGTTGGTTTAGTTTTTTGTAACCGTCAAGTCTGTTTTCTGTCAAGAAAATCATTTAGTCATTCCTGATAAGTAGTGTGGCAGATTTATGATTTTAGAACTGTGAAAAGTCAGGGCTTCGGTTGGATTCGAACCAGCCACAGACACAACATGCCTCAACGCGGCAAGCGCTCTACCAGCTGAGCTACGAAGCCACACGAGGAGCTCGGAAATTTCACATTTGCACTCTGTTACCCACCCNTTTTGTTGTCTTGTGGCAGTTAAGCATTAGTGTGAACCACTGATGTATTGCTGTCCATGATGATGATGATGAATTCTTTTGTTTCAAATGTGTTCTCACGCTGCCCTTATGGTCTCCATGTTACCTACCTTCGTGACCATTTCCTTCTGTTACTGCAATAGCAGGTGGCAAGCTAAGTGCACGCCTTTTCTATACACAATTTTGTTTCATCGCGTCTTTCCGTTGTCGTTGCGTTTTCGATCGATCGACGAACTATCTAGACTACGTTTCGGATTTCGTCCTAACTGTGCTGTGTTCACTCTGAGGTCAAATTATTCAATGGGGTAATTTTTTGTTCCAGAATGGAATCCGCTGTATGTTTATCCGGAGGTCAGCCCAAGGTTAATCTGAAACGGAGAGAGACAGCTTGAGTTATTTGTATTGAAATTTGTCCTGACGATGGCTCAGCGCTCGTTTCAGCGGTGTCAATTGCACATACAGTCAACCCGTCGTCGAAGCTATTTAAAACTCTTTCAACAAATTCGTTTACGTTTCAGTTATCGGGTCAGCCTTCGAATCATCGTTCGATCAATCGGGCTATGTATTGATTGGTGTTGGTGGCGTTGCTGACGTGTCGAAGGTTCACATTCGTTTTGTTATAACCCGCGTGGTCAACGGAAACTGGAAATGGCTAACGGGCAAGTATTTGGTGCACAAGTCGGAACGTACCAACCCCTGGAACCTCTGAGGACACAGAAGACTTTGACCCTCAGCCGAGAATGTGTTTACTCCCACGCTAAAGGTAACGTAACTGACCAGAGTCTGCGTGTAGACAAACTTTGATTGACCCCGAAGCATCCCGTCTTAATTGATGCGATGACGTTTCAATATGCTATCACTGACAGTGACGTTATACGGCATCTTCTCTTGACGAACAGTGGCGGTCGCATTCGTCCAGTTGTGATCAGAGTGGTGGTCACAGGCGTAAGCAGCTTCTTCAACGGTTTTCGGTGTTCTGGCGACTGAACAACCGTGCTGGCTTCTTTGTCAGAATGAGAGCATGATGGGTCATGCGAAGCTTACGAACCATGAGAAGTTCCGATGGTGATCGGCCATCCACGGATTCGGGGTTGGGTGTTGTAGAATCCGCTCTGCGATTTACTTCAAAGGTCACTTGAATACCACTAGAACTGAACACCCCGAGGTCACATCAAACAGAACGACCGCGAAGAACTCTGTAATGTTTTTATAATAGAAAATACATGGATATCAGCAAAGACATATGAGTAGATATATGTAATCAATATGAAATGTCACATACGTTCGAAATGGTACGTCTCGAGAGAGTTTTCAACCGTCAGTGATCGAGCACAAACAGAAAATGTCCAAATTCAAGATGGCAGCCAACCGACTTTCATGCGGGCATAATTATGTCATAAAACATACTACTCACAAAAAGAGGGAAGTAGGCGGAGAGTGAGAAGAAAGTCCAAACGGATCTTACAGCTGTAGTGCGTTAACTGAACACAAAATCTTATGGAATTTCGTTTATGGTCTTCCTCCCACTAGATTTGAACGGTACCCCCTCGAAAGTGTCCACGAAATATTCAGTTTGATCGTCGGGCTATGGGTGATACAGTGGAGACCGGACTTGCTGAGTAAGAGAACGGCGACAGCAGTACGGAAGCTATGCCGGCGTGAATTGGGTTCCGTTGTCAGACACGAGAGTGTCGGGAACTCCATGATGACCGAGAATATGAACCAGAGCATTTATCATGAAGGTCGATTTCGCTGATGAAAGTGTAACTATCTCTGACCATTCTGAATGTGCATTGACCAAAACGAGTTAGGACACTCCATCGATCGGACCAGCGGGTTCCAACCGGGGAGGCCTGGTCATGGTTCTTCGGATTGTTTCCATGTTACGAGATCCTGCCAGACTGGTTGTTTGGCAGCTTGCTGACAATTCGAACATTGTCTTACCAAATATATGAGTTGACCACCCATGTTTGACCAATGTATGTATCCACGAGCAATCGCTTTCATCCTGTTGGTGCCGGATGAAATTTTTCCATGACGGCAAGCCGAAGGGAAGTTTAGATCGTTACGCAACCGGTGAACATCATGCGGGAGTCAACCACCGTCAGAGAGCCACGTGTACGACAAGACTGACTGAGTGACCGTGGACACTTTCTTTGGTCGAGAAGTGATGACCTAGTTGAAGGTTAGATGAGTGCTGTAGCGCATCGGGCGTCGGTGGCAGTTACCTGTATTCCGCAAATGGTGTCTAAAAGCTGCCGGCGCACGTCGTTTTCAGTGGCCACAGCAGTAATTATTGTGTTCTCCTCGCCTGCGTCGTAGTTGCTGATAAAACGTGATAGGCCATCAGTTTGACAGAAATTGTCTCTGCGACAGTAGTGGTTGGCGAATTCACAACGTACCTGTAGTTGATTGGTGGTATATACGGGAATGCCCGTCTTTGTTCCAAAAGTCGACAGCAGTGGTTCATAGAAGATTATCGAGGGGAAATGCCGACTGTATGGAAGTTCGTGAATTTTCTTCACCTCGAAGATTACAACCAAGGCTTCTTTTTTCAACCAGCCCATAATTCCCCTCCGCTGAGGTGAGCGAGCACGAGACGTGAGACCTGGACCTCCCGGAACCATCCGAGATGTGGGAGTCGACTTCTGAAACACAGTGACCCGAGGTATCGGCAGCGGTCACGATGGGAAGTGTTGAATCATAGTATCAGCAGTAGATTGGGGCTGAGCATCGTACTCAGCCTAGTAAAAGGGCGCTCGCAGTCAAGAGACCAACACTACGGAATGTTCTTTGGTTGCAGATGACTAAGTAAAATTCGAACATCGTGTAACACTGGAAGAAAGGCATTGTAATAGCTGATGAGACCGAGGCAGGATCGAAAGGTGGGGACATCGCTAGACACAAGTATCTATTGAGTTGTATGGATGCTCTCGTATTCTGGGTGACGACCCGCCGCATTGAAAATGAGACTCAGATATTTGATAGACCGCAAGAACATATAGTATTTGTCCGTTTGCAACCGAGCGCTTTGGAGAACCGCGACGATTCGGTCCTAGAGTCCATCGTTTGTCGGACCCATTATAGTAATGTCGTCGAAGTAGGCGGTCGTACAAAGTAGGTCAGTAATCTGTGCGTCACTTGCCTGCTGGAAGATATGAGTGTAATTTTGACACTACACGGATATCTGATTTAGTAGTGAAGGCCTCGGCGGGTGTTGATCGTGAGCAGTTCACTTTATTCAGGTACTACTTCGATGTAAAAGTAAGCTTCAACCAAGTAGCGTTTGACAAAGCAGGTGGCATCGTTGAGCATGATGAATGTGTTCTCAAAAACTGGAAGTGGGTAACAGTTTGGTCCCAAACTATCATTGAGACCCGTTGAGAAGTCACCGCGGATCCCAATGGACTCATTTAACTTCCCAACCACGACGATGTGGGCGGTCCACACTGAGACGCCAACTTGTTTCAGACGTCTGTCAGCGGCAGGGCTGCTTAGGGAACTGCTCGTTTAGGGTGAAAAACCGGTTGGGTGCCAGGACAAAACTGCGGTGTGACTTGGGTACAGGGGCAAAGGCTATCATCATCATTATCATAACAGCCATGAGCCTGACCAAAGGTACTGTGGCTCGGGCCGCCGCTCACCTCAACAGTGACGTGGAATATCTTAGAAGGAAACGTTACTAAGAAGGTCAACAAATACTAAAAGAAGACTAAGCGTAAGAACCAGAAATGGTATGGATACAGGTACGCCATTGACTGCGACACATCGCCATCTCGGATAGCGTATCTAACCAGCGGTTTGTGTGATCACGAGGACCCCATCCAAGAAGGCGATGTCTGCCCACTTTGCTCAATGGAGCAGTCAAGGTCTTCATATTTCGTGATCACGTTGTTGCTTGACCACCACGCGGTTTTACCCAACTGTTGGTGGCCTCAGTATATAATGCCCGGTAGAGTAAACGTTCAGCTGGCATACGGAGCACGTGATCCAACCATCGCAAGCTGTGCAACGTAATTAGCTGACCAATTGATCGCGCATCCCGAGCGTTCCGGAATACGCGCCGGCGAACTGCCACAATGCTCATGCGATCAGTCCACTTAATGTGGGCCAATTGGCGGAGAAAACGATGGTCAAACACAGCAAGCCTGTTGATATCTTCCCTGTGAACAGGCCACGTTTCCGATCCATACAGCAAAATGGAACGTACACAGGCGTTATATACCCCTCCTTTCAGCGACATCCGAACGTCTTTTCGACGCCACCGATGACGCAGTTTGGCAAAGGCAACTCGTGCATTTGCTATCCTCGCTGATATCTCATCGGTAATATTACAGGCTGACGAGATAGTGCTACCCAAGTATGTGAAACTGTCCACAGTCTCAAGCGGATTATCTGCAATAAAGAAAGTAGAGGTGGAAATGCCCCAGTCTTGAAGCAGCACTTTGAAGGTGCGAATCGCATTCCATACAGACCAGCCCGGTCACTCACCTTGTTCAGCATGGTCTGCATGTCTTCTGTAGAGGGGTTAAGTAAGACAATGTCGTCCGCGTACTCCAGATCGGTCAATCTAACGCCAGGAAGAAGCTCAACACCGAGCCCACTGGATTCCAGAATGTCGTCCATGACAAAATTGAACAGGAAGGGAGAAATCGGACACTCCTGACGAACACCACTAGAAGTGATGAACGCCCGAGACAGTTGTCCATAAACTCTAACCCTGCTTGCACAGTGAGCGTACCGTGATCTCAATAGATTCACGTATTCCTCTGGTACTCCCTTGCGAAGGAGACGGCTGCAGAGAACGTTACAAGCAACTGAATCGAAAGCAGCCCTCAGTTCCAAAAAGACCACGACCGTGGGCTGCCTATATGAGTCCCGATGCTTCAAGATCCGTCGTAAGTTAAAAATGTGATCAACACACCCCCGACCGGACCTGAATCGTGCTTGTTCTTCGCGTATCTGACTTCCTCTAGAATTGGTGAGCCGACGTAAAATGAGGCCAGTGAGTAAATTGGACGCAACAGACACCAAACTGATGTTTCTGTGGTTGTCACATAGACTTCGGGCCCCCTTTTTGAAAACGGGAATGACTGTTGATGGGCACCATTCATGAGGCACCTCTTCAGTCTCCCAGATCGTCTGGAGAAGTTTTGTTAGTTCTGATACCAACCTCACTCCACCATCCTTGAAAAGAGAAGGAGANGCGTCACTGTTGAGGTGAGTGGCGGCCCGAGCCACAGTACCTTTGGTCAGGCTCATGGCTGTTTTGATGATGATGATGATGATGACAGAGACTTAATGAAGTAGAATGTCTTGGTCTGTGAAGGGCTTCTAAATATCGTGAACTTCTAAAGGATCCTTGTGATAAAAGTTTGAATGCGGTTTTGTTTCGAGAACTAAAACAGCGTTGGCTGGTATAGCAGAAAGTACTCGTTGGCTGCCAAGAGGTTTCTGGAAAGTCGTTCCTAAATTAATGATTCGTTTGCACTCTTGTTTATGTCAGAGTAAACAAGAAAACTACATCGGATAACGTGAAAAGTAACTCAGCTTTGTCGTCGATTTCAAGCATGTATCTCTCTCAGGCGTTGACAATTTTCGATGGACAGTTGTAGCAGTCATGCTTTCGGAACTTCAGTACTTCAATTTGGCCAACGAATGCGTTACGGTCTTACTGTTTCTATTGTTTTCGAATGGAAATTCTGGAAGGTTATTTGGCGCAATATCAGAGATGCGTTGCTGCAGCTACGCGGGCAGACGTCAGTAGGAAGGGGATTTTCTACAAACGTGGTTGTTGTCCGATACCGTCATGGAAAAATCACTGCTCGAGGGATCGTCACCATCTTCTTCGGATATTGAAGACAAAGTCGAGTTGATCAAGAAACTGCTATGCCATACTCTCAGTGTAAGTGTGAAACTGAAGCTGGCGGAGGAAATTGGATGTTACTGTTAAAGGTGAAACATGTGAAAGCCGGGAGCTAAAATGTGGAGTTTTATACCAAGGAGCTGTTCACATCAGTCTACCAGTATGTAGGGTAGGCCAAGGTGACTGAACAGTTTTTCACGTCGTAATCAAAAGCAGTGTGAAATTCAGCGTTTATTAAGGGACAGTCCAGGTAGAAGCCGAAAGAGCCAAAGAAGTTAACATGAACTAATACCTACTATCTTTGACAGTTGTGCGGCACACTATGCGTGCATATAACGCTGGTCTCTGATGACTTACGTTCGTACATAAATATGCAGAGTGCTGGATTTACCATACCTCCGTTTTGGATGGGCAGTTCTGTAGCTGAAGCTGTTCTCTATTCCCCTTGCTTTGTAGTAAATAGTGTTCTTGTGTTACTGGCTTAACTCGTATCGGATCGCTCAGGAGTGACAAGTGACCATCACTCATTTCTGTTCAGGTACTGAAAAAGTAGGTCCACTTGACCTTGTCTTTTGCTTTCAACGGTATTATGTGTATGTTGCTAGTAATGTTTCGGTGTTTACTCAGGCTAGCTCAGGGGCTTTTCATCGTCAATAATTACTGAAACGGGGTGTATCGATTATCCCACATTTGGTTATGTTATTTTGGAAAGATTATTTGTAAACACGTTTCATACCCAAACACGGATGTTCCACCCGTTCTCTAATCGTTTATTATTCTTGTGCTTCCTTGGATTAAACACCTGTTCTCACAATGTCTTTGCTCTAGGCACCGATACGTTTTAAACAATTATTTCTTGTCGTAACTTTCAACAGGACCGACGTAAGGCTGACGCTGCATAATTTATGTTTAGGCGGACTCCGCAGTATCTGTACTACAATCGAGTGGAACGTACCAAATTTCCAAGTTCTGGACAAATGGGAAACCGTGTTCACTAGCTACCAAAGCGGTTTTAACATTACAACTTGTTCATTTTATGTGCACAAAACGGGGTGATAGTGTTCGACTGCGATTGCCCTGGGACACCATAATAAACGTTTGTTTCGGGCTAGATACATAACACAATGTCTTTGTTGCGTCATCAGGTGTTACCTCATGAACGGTGATGTTAGCTACTTCCCGATGTTCGTTTCAACCCCTCTGATAATTTTGTAACCTGATGGGTGGTTTCAACTCAATCAAACTAAGAAAATGCGAATTTGGTTTATCAGGACTTTGAATCGCTGTTTACGTGTTCCATTAGAAGCCGTTACCCGTTCGCTGTCCTACATCACATAACTGAAACGACCTTATTCACTGTGTACGTTCAACGTGAGCTTCAAATTCCCAAGTGAAACGCCGTCAAATTGAGGGTTTCGCGACAGATAGCCCACTTGGTCTTCATAGTATAACTATTTTCTTCAGAAGACATGCTAATACCATTTCTTTAATTGCGACTAACCAGACTCAAACAAAGGGTTTGTTAGATGAAGTAATCTGGTAGCATTCAAGTGTGCGATGCACGTTCGAAAGTTTGCTCTTGAATACTTATCCCTTCAAACGAATGGATTGATTTATTCCGTATGTTATCACCGAGATAGTGTGCGGATCACACACTCTCAACACTAACGATTTTTCAAGTTGACCATCACTCACATTTGATCGCAGCGTTCGCATTCAGATAGACTTTGCAGCCAGCCTCTTTCGAAAAGAAGCACTAGACTCGAGTTTCGCTCT
>QNGE01000102.1:39225-70848 GCA_008508345.1 Paragonimus westermani
GTCTTCAAGTATTTGACCACCGATGTCTGCGTTCAATCGCTCGTATCGGGTGGCATCAGTGCGTAAGTAACGAGGAGGTTAGGAAGCGGGTGTTTGGTAGTAATTGTCAGACGAGTTCTCTTGTCCAATCATGTTAGGTCATGTATTAGGTTAGGTCATGTATTAAGGATGCCAGCTAGTCGTCTTCCACACCGAGCACTATTCGCTGACACTGCGACCGACTGGTGTAAGGTGCGAGGTGGACAGACAATGACCTGGCGTAGGGAAATGAAATCGTCCACGAAGGGGTTGGCCACTTGGGGTCGTGTTCGTCTCCCGGGCTGGGGTCCTCGCGACTCACAAAGTCGGTGGTTGGAGACTCTAGATGGGAAGGCGGCTAATCGAGCTCAGCGGCGTGAGTGTTGTCGTTGTTTGTCCGAGTTGTCTGTGAAGTGAGTGCATTTAATGACGCGTGGCAGTGACAGCCATAAGGAAGTTGTCTCGCTGATGACGCCTTACTCTCACTTGCAACTCGGTTGCGTTGTTTGCAAGGTGTAGGCACCTTGATGCTGAATGTTTGAATATGGACGTAGTCATTTTCAGTAGTTAGGTCCCTTCCCGTCCCCTTCTTTTTCCTTCTCTCTGTCTATATAGGGTTGGCTGTTTCTTCATGGTTGTGTGGGAGTTAAGCATTAGTGTTAACCACTGATGTATTGCTGTCTACGACGACGACAAAACCACCAACTTGTATTACAACCAGTCTTTTGCCCATTTAAAGTTTCCTTCCCGCTTGCTTATATATGTATATATGTAACCAATTTAAGAATTACGTTCATCCAAAGAGCGCTGAAATACTGCCCATCAACTTACATTCGTCATACCTCCTCATGAATTTCCGCTTAGCATCCTTGTCACGTGTGCGCTGAATTCTGTTATGGTTGGCTGTTGAAAGTTGTCTTTACTTTGTACATTCCATGCTTCATGATCGTGCTGTCCTGTTTTTTGTCCAAAGCCAACAAAAATGGTGTAATGATATTGGGCTTTTTTGTCCATGATTGGTTGGTAAATCGTCATGCTAAATTCACCCCGGTGTTTTGTTAAGTACTTCGCTTTCGGGTCACGATCGACCTGACTGATCGGTTCTCTGAACCTTGCTCATTCATCCAAACTATTATGGTTTCTTCTGAAATGTTGTTAGTGCCGCAAACTTACTGTTGGAAAATTCGGCACCCTAAAGTCATACAACAATGTGGGGGGTATTCTATGCCGTTTTGTTATATTCACTTTTGAACTGTGCATCTGTACCTCATCCTCTATATACACACTCCCTGATCTCATTGTTTATTATGGTCGCACTGACTATACGATCGGCTAACTTTGTGTGTTCTTTTTGGGTTTTAGAAAACAGAAAATGTATTTGAACAGAAGCCGACCCCAGGCCTACTTGCTTCATTGTTTTAAACATACAATTGTGTCGACTTCATAGGTAACTGTTTGGCTGGTTTGTGCTATGGAATTGCATGACGTGGCAATTTTGGTTTGCAATATAAGGATGTACATTGAAATCTCAATGGCCTGAATTTAACCTCTTTCACTACGAATAGCCTTAAAATGTGTAGTTGGCACCACTCATAATGCTACAACATAAAACTAGCACACTAATTGTTTTGGTTGGAATCCTGGACCTGACTACCTGCCTGGTTCCATATTCAGCTGCCACGCTGTTTGCTTTCAGGAAACTGGTTGTTCTTACCCTCTTGTATCTTACTTCGTGTACCAACGTTTGTAAGGTTTTCTGTCTATGCTTGTATCGTCTCACGTTCATTGCTCCCTCCGGTTTTTCTAACTCACCATTGAGTTTCTGTGTGCGTACGTGCGTAGGCGTTGTTATCTTATTCAGCCTGAGATACTGGTGTGTGCTTGCTTAGATTCGATGTACTTCTGTGTCACGTGATTTGTATGGCCCTGTTTTTTTCTTGTTTGACACCCGAAAGCACTAACTTGGTGTTCGTGTGCACTAATGCATGCGTGTACAGTTGACCTGTTCAAGCTTCTTCCTGAGTTTTTTAGCTCTTGCTGCTAGTCCACCAATCGATCTGTTTCTGTTGGTGGAGTAGTCTGTCGGCGCTACTGCAGTGTATACGTGTGTGTTCATATTTGTGCGTCGTAAGCATGCATATCCATTGCAGCTTACAAACCCATACATTTCTTGCGGTAAACCTGCCTTATGTAATCGTGTCGTAATGCGGGACATATCCAAGTGACAAATTACGGATCGTCTATGTGTGTGCGCTTATGTTTGCCGAGTTGTGCCCGTATTGAATTTCTGTGTTGTGAACAATTTACGAAGTTGTTCTCTTATCACCATCGTTGGATGGATTCCGTATTGTGTCAACCATGAATCGGAAATTTATCAGACCTCAGCTTACAAAAGCCAAGTCTTTGGAAGGCGGTTCGGAAATTAACAAAGTTCCCCCACTATATCATGATACGCAAACGACGGTTTTGTCTTCATTGGGGTGTTTGCCCGCAGTACACCCTTCTCTTTGTGCTGTCATGTCCGCGGATTCGAACAGTGCGGAATCCATTCGGGCTGCAAACGAACTGGCCGGATTACAAGAACGTACACGACTGCGCCTGTGCGTTCGTTCGCAAAGTCTACATCTGACACCAGGTTTGGCATCTCCTTATCGACGCACACTAGCCCAGCGCCTATCCACGTACATATCAAGCAGCCCCACCGATTCATTGACTTCCATGTGCTTATCGAATCGGAATACACCTTCGCCACCTTCTTTAGCTGGAATCCATAAACGAAATGATCCGCCATTCTTGGTGTCTAATGAGTGTCTACAAACTTCTGAGGTATTTTATTACTTGCCATATTATCTTAGTCTGCTTTGTATTACGATTTGAGAGGCAACGGATTCCATTTCCTTAGGCTGGAAAAACGTCACCGTTTTGGTTGGGATATAACTCAGGCAGAATTAGAATTAGTAATTTAGGACAACTTGAGACCGGTCAGTAATTATGCCAGAAGTGAAGCGTTATCAGTACACCTAATTAGCGATTGCCTACAATTGTTTTTATAGATTCGTCACCGTTCTTATTTGTTGGGGCTAAAGATTGTGACTGATCAGTTCACTGGTTTTCTGACAAGAATGCCTCTCATGTTCAAGAAGGATACCAGCGACTCCTGTGACAGTTGTCTGGGAATAAAAGTAACATCAGTCGTGGATAGGGTTGTGGCTTCTCTACTTCTTCGATTAACTGCAGCTTGGGAGATGGGAATCAGGGAGAAATTAACCATGTCGTTCTTCACGGGGATGTACTGATTAAACTTTTGCTGTTCGATAAACTCAAGAGTAGCGTCACACGTACCACTGGCGAACGATTATCGTTTCCCACGTCTATAAGTGTGCGTTGAACCCAGTGGATCGATCTGCACTTTGGGATCGCTCAGCCGCATGGGTGTGCCCAAAAAATGTGTGAATATACTGTGGGTGCTTTATTTCCACACTTCAGTCCAGCTTAGCGACTACGGTGAACTTTACGACAATTTCAACTCCGCCACTTTTGTTCGGTTTTTCCATAGAGAATTCTGGAGTGCCCTCCGGGTTGCTCACAAAATACCTGCGTATACCTGTTACTTGGTGGAGGACTGGCTGTGTTGTTGACAAGGTGTTGCTGTTTGACCACCTTCAAGTGGTGTAGTCAAGACTAGGTACTATTTCGCGCCGTGCTGAATACTTCGGAATGCTCTCTACAGCCCCAAAGTACAATGTGTTTCTGAAAGGCTGCTGCTACAACATATATTTGGTGTTTGGTAATAAAGTGATGGAGGCCATACTTAAGAAGTGCATCATAAACGGCGGGAGTGTGTGAAATGAAATGGAGACTGGTTCTTCAAAAACTAGGGCGATATTAAATAACCTTGGGAATCTCTGTGAGGCTTAAGTGTCGCGTATAAGATGACTATGTGGGCTGTGCTACTTTGCGGCTGCAATACCCGTCCGCTCTGAATGGAAGACGTGAGTGTTCTTCACTTATTTGACGATCGATGTTTGCGTGCGATCGCTTTCGTCGATGAGGTTAGGACTGGAAAATCTTGTAGTGTGTAGTCAACAACTTCCTGCGCCATTCTTTTGGTGGACATAGATGGTAGGGTGACGTGCTGTGGTTGTCAGCTGGCCATCTGTCACATCAGGTCCGTTTTACAAACGTCGCGGCCGACTTGCACGAGGTGCATTGTTAACAGACACTGACTTAGCCTAGGGAAATAAGGTCAGCTGTCAAAGTCAGCCTCCCTAGGCAAGGTTTGTTTGTCGAGTTTGGGCACTCGTGGCTGACGTTTGATTGCTGGAGACCCTTAATAAATAAGCGGTTCATAAAGTCCATTGTCGTGAACCTTGCCGTTGTCCAATTGAGTTTGTGAAATCGGTGCAATTACTGAATTGTGGCAGTAAATGCCGTAAGGAAGCCTTCTTGGTGGTTACACCCTATTTCTACCTATAGTCCGGCTGTTTGTTTGTGTGGTATGAACGACCTTGATGTTGAATTTTTTAAAATTCAAGCAAGCGTTTTTAATCCTTAAATGCCCCTTTTTCCCTTTGCCTCCTAATCAGGGCATGCTTCCTCTCTATGGTTGTTTGGCAGTCAAGTGTCGATTTGACCCACTGACATTGTTTTTAGTGATGAGGATTATGACAGTTAACGATTGATTGCGCCCTGTTGCTCAGGCTCGATTGCGCCGGTTATCTTCGCATAATCCCCAATTGTTGTGGCCAGTTTTTGTTTACTGGTGTCCTTCAGCGTGGTCTGGATATTGAATTTTACTTTTGAATTTCATCGGGTTTTGTAGATGTGCCTTCGTAACGTTCTCTCCATCTTTCAAGTCATATTTTCTATTACCCATTATTGTCATTCCTGGTTCAATGTCGCTTCACGTGTTTGGGATAAGTTCAAGGTGATTTTGACGGCCACAAGAGTTTAGGCTGTTATGCTAAACTGGGCGTCGTGTTTAACATGTTATTGATAAACAGATTGGGAATAACACAACTTTACGAGCAAGTTGTAATACTCTACGTTTCAACCACCTCGGGTGGCCTTCCTCAGGAGTGTTGTAATCGAAATCACCTTGACAGAGGGCCTTATTTCGCCCACTTCTATTCTTTGTTCCCTAAGTATTTCCCCATAGGTTGCTCCACATCACTGGTGAACTTGGTCCGCAACAGTATATTCTAGTCGAACTCATGGTTGTTGTGAATGAATTTATGCCCAAAGTTTGCGTCCACAGATTCAAGTGACATCTGGAAATACTATGCTTTGCGTGTTTCTTGTTTGTGTATATTCGATTCTGACGGGATACGGACGCTTGCGACTATCGCAGGCTCTGACATCGTTCTTTTTTCTCATAGATTACCATTACTGAATTCCCATTAGAAATGAACCAAAGAAAGTTGTACCACTGTTTATCCACCAGCTTCTTTTGAGTGTAGTTTCGGAGTCTCTATGATCCTTCTTAATTGCCTGGTTTTCAAAGCTGTTTTATATAGTTCCGACAAGGACCGCAAGTTTTAAATGGTCGTGGATTTGTTGAAATTTATGTGCAGTTTGCCATTTGCAGGCATTCTCTTACAGTTGAATGAATGATTGAGTTGAAAACTTCGGAAATTGTGAAGTAATTCGCTCACTTACCCATTCATGCCAGTTTTCACGACCCGCCCGTTAATTCATTTGGCTCAATTTTTCCGCTACGAGCCACGAAAAACTTTGGTATGACAACGTGCACCCTCCATTGAAACTGAATACATATTTTTGAAAAATAAGGACGGTGACAACTATTCATTGTTGGACGATTATGAAGTTGAGCCTGTTTAAGACGAGCATGGATGTCACTAGTCTTGGCTGCATGCCACATTTCCCAGTTTCCGACCAACTGTAACGACTGCCACGCGGATTCCATCATAATAGCCTTCTTCGTTCTACAGAGTTCAAACTAGTAGATTGTGTGTTCATGCTGGTACGTTTTCTTGTCATTGCTTGTTTCGTCAAGCATGTTCCGTAAAGTGAACGCTTTTTTGACATGTCCCACACATGACCCCGTCGACACGATCAATGGAGGCTGGATCAACCTGTGATAATTTCCACCTTGTCTCCCAGCTGTGCAATGTGTAACTTTATTAAAACTGGTTTAGTTGTCCACTCTAACGCGTTCAGTATTGCGGAGCCACTAAAGTCCGTCGTACACTTTCTGTGCATAACGACCAAACTTCCCACGAGTTGCGACTAGGGACCATGTCGCCCAATACGTCTGACCAAAGTAGGCAATCCTCACGCGAACAATTTCGTTTTGATAAGCCACGCCACTTAGTTCGGCGGATTTTCTCTTCTCGTTCGTTCCACGAAATTGTACACGGTAAAAAAAATAAGTATAGATTTGCGTACGTGATGCCTACCCACGTTGTCACAACTACTTTTAAAGGTCGATTAGCTCTGTGATCTGCCCATCCCGATTTGTTCTCTCAACTGCTTAACTCTCTGACTTGATTGCACAGCAACACTCTTTACCATCGCCGGCTCACCGGCAGTAAGAGACGGAACCATCCACAGTTTGTCTCGTGATTCAAATTCCAGAATGTAGAACGAACTTATCCATAACGTTTTCAAATTGAAATTAACCTTACCTTTACTCTAGGTCGTTTTCCTCTGGTTGTACGATAGTTCGGTGGTGCATGCGGACACATGTTTTGGTGATTCTCAACGCAACTGCGAAGCAAATGGGAAAACGTTCGTGTTTTAACTAACAGCCTATCCGAAAGTGTGATTTTGACTACGTAACCTAGGCCTACTCACTAGTAGGATTAACAAAGCTGGAACCTACGTTTTTGTTGAAGTGGTGAAAACTTCTCTTTGGTCTGTTAATGTACGCGATTTCAGTATCGTCGAGAGGATTGGTGTTTATTTTTATAAAACCGTTTCCGGACTCCTCAGTGACACTGAGTTAGATTACCTCGGAAGCGGTTAGTACCTTTATCCTGTTTCTTGGGCACACATTCGATGTGATGCTACTCAATGTTAGCAACGGTTACCATCACCCATTGGATTGACTAATTATAATGCTTGTTTTTTTGCCGTTTATTACTATTCCGTTTTATTGACTGTCAACTAAAATGTAATGCACAAATTCATCAGTGCATGTAATGTTAACGAGACAGATTATCGATACATTAAAACAGTCGGTCTATTTTTGCTCCGTTAATGGAAAACTCAATGTTCGCATGTTTTGTTCATCACACCTGAATGGTCATACACTTATAAAACTGTTAGGCCAGTATAACATTCTAGTACGGTTCAATTGGTAGGACGTTGCCAGCTGTCGTTTGCATCCTCTGGGACAAGTGGTGGCTAGTAACCATTACATGACTTTGCAAAGTACAGTTTGATTGTTATCTCTGAGCGTGATATCTCTCGATGTGTAGCCTGAATTTCTGAAGGTGTACGTGGACTTACAAGGTAAGCTTTTGGCTACCATTCAAATTTTATTTTGCGGCTGTTACGCGAGAAGTCGCGTCCAGTGGTAGGATTTCGGTATTGATATGTTCGCCGAGCTTGGCATTTAGGCTGCAAACGTTTCATCACCAAGCGAGGTGACATCATCAGTGCGTGAGTTTTTGAGCGTATAGTTTTGAATGCGGCGTTTGGTGAAGTTGGATCGATGCCTGCTCTTATATAGCAGAGTGGATTGACCTACTGGTCTGAATTCTGGTTGGTCGCTTTATTCTGTCGGCGGGTTTGGATTGTTCTTTTGGTTTTGATAGTATCCTTCGTAATGTTGCTGTTGGCGTGTGCGCTTGGGTGATACCGTGTTCTCAGTAGTCTCGCGGTCATCTCTGATACGGTTTTGATGCATGGTAGTGCAATTCGTTTCGTTGGTGGCTCAGCAGTGTTGGACTCTGTTTTTTTTGTAATAGACTTCGTCTGATGAAATTTCGTGGGTATTCGTTGCGAAGAAATACTCGGTATAGGTAGTTTTCTTCCTTTCTCCGGAGCTCTGCGGTGCTGCAGTGTCTTTCAGCCCGTTTGAACAGAGTTCGAATGCAGCTCCTTTTATGGCAGACTGGGTGGTTGCTGTGAAAACTAAGGAGTTGGTCCGTGTGTGTTTCTTTCCGATAAACTGAGGTCTCCAATGTTCCATCAGGTTTGCGGTTGATTAGTACATCTAGGAACGGTAGTTAGTTATCGGTTTCCATCTCCATCGTGAATTTAGTATAGTTGAAAATGTTGTTTAACAGTCTGTGTGTGTCTTCAATCATTGAGCGTTTAAGGATTACGGATGTATCGTCAATATATCGTTTGCAACCTAAATGCCAAGCTCGGCGAACATATCAATACTAAAACCATCCACCCGAACTACGAACAGCAACACCACTGTTCCCAACCATCGAAAACCTACATGGGCGCACGACGCTAAAAACAGCTCGTTGGTGGGATTTCACACAACTGTCGTTGGACGCATCGTCTCGCACGCTCATTACTTGACATTCTTTTCTAGATAACGAGTCGTCCTCATATAACCATGGTTAGCAATTAATCTCCTTCATCTGTCGTTACGACAACTCATTTTGTTGTTATGCGTCGGTCCCGGATGTCACTGAACTAATGTAACATTTGGTCCATTCGGTTTTCATTTATAGTTGACTTGTTATGTGTTTCAAGCGTTTTGGTTGCTTCAGCTGCAGTTGTGCCAGGTTTAGATCGTCCCTATACCGTCTGCAACCTCATCCCTCCCTTTATTATTTCCTAGGTCGCTTGATTTCACTTGTTGTGACGTGTTGCTACGACTTCCCAGGTTGATAATTTATTATGAAATGGTTTTCGGTTCGTATATCTCAAGGCATTTGCTCTCATGTAACGTATCAGATCTCATGTGGATTGGATACTTTTACAGTTCTCAAACCTGGATAAGAGCGCCCGCATCATCTGGGCACAAAACCCCTGAAGGTATGGCTGGTAGTCGCGTCGTTATCGTTGGGCAGGCAATTATCCTGTCGCATTCAAAAAAATCACCACCACAGAGCTGGGCTTTTCCCTTAACGATCTCCCTCTGGCATATTCTCGTGAAATATTTCATTCTGTTTCCAGCTAGTATCATCTGGCGATTGCAGTCACTCAGCTCTGCTAAGCAAGCGCGCTTAGCACATGGGTTTGATAGTCATCATCGTATTATCCCCTTTTCAGTTTTAGATTGGGACAGTTGCTGCTAATAGGTTTGTTGATCTTGATGTAATGCCATGATGTGTGTGGTCGTCTCTGTAGATACTGCTGTGTATCATATTGTCTTCGTCTGACGAGACTTAGGCAGCGGTATGTATGCGAAGATACAATGGTTGTCAAACCACCGAAGTGCTCCCTCATGGCATCATAATACGGTCATATTTTCCACAAGCATCCCCCCAATCGGAACCCACAATTGCGTACTGTTCACAAGCGTCCCATCACCCCTTGCCTGGTAGTAAACTCTGTCGTTCGGAGAGTTTGGTACAGAGGAGACAGTGATGTTTGTGTCATCACTGATCCAACAGTCAACCCGGACCAAACGTTGAGACATAGTTTTGACTAATATTATGTTGTGCGTATTTTTGTTTCCTGTATCTCCTTTATGAGGCATTGGTTTGCAACAGCTGTTTTCCGCTTTCTGGCCTAACTGTTCACACCGTACTGTGTGCACTGCTCGCAAATTCACCATAAATCGCACAACTTAAATACAGCTTCGGCGCACTTTTGTCCCCGTACGAATTTGAATACGACCAAAAATGTTATGTAAGATGTATGCTCAAGCAACATATCGTTCACTCTCGTCAGCTGCACCCATGAAGGGAAAAGGTACATACGAGCAAAATAGTAGAGTTTGTCTAGTTAGCAATCATAGTTCAGTTCTGGGGGCTGGTTTGATGTCTCGATATTTTTTTCGCTCTCAATGTAGGAATAAACTAGATAGGCAGTGAAGTATGGTAGGTGGGTGCGAACTAGTAATGAGCCGATGAGTAAGTTATTCAAATGTCATGTCTACAATTAGCTGGCGGGCACGCTGAACAGAATGCAGTCATTCGTTTCTTACCGGAGTCATATAACCAATCTAAAGGCAAGAGTAATATGAACACAGTAAAAACGTGGAAGTAACGATGTGACGAACAATTGTTTTCGATAATTCTTTCTCAAACAATTGTTCGTCACATCGTTACTTCTGATCTTATGGGATTTTTCCAACAAAAACGTGGAAAACAACAGGAATTCGGCAATGAAGAACATACTCAAGGATCCACCCCTGTACAATGCATTATGGAGGTAAGCTCACTGCTATCCTCTTCTGAACACAACGGTGGTTTCTTATGATGTATAGTTGGATTCTGGGATAAGGCTAAAGCGCGTTTATTTAGTGTGATAAACAACACAAAAAGCCTTCGTAGGATCTACGTGCTGGCCAGATTCGAACAAGTGTTTTGCTATGGCACCACTGGCCGCTCCGGTTATGGTATTCAGAAGTCAGTTCGCGATGCGTTCCGAGGTTCGAATATGTAGTGCCCTCCATGTGTAACTTGCGTACTACAATGCGTATGCACAAGTCGATTCACAAACAAAATGTTTTGGTATGTGCTGCCTCTGGATATTATCCCGAAATTGAAAGCACATGCTTTATTGAATGCATCACATTGAGATTAGTTGACCTGTATGGCGGCTGAGTATTGAATTCATTCTTCGTCCTTTCAAGAATGTCACACTTAACCTTGAATGGTAACCATGTGTACACTGGCCTAGGAGATACTATTGTGGTGGGTGGTCGGACTTCGACTGCTTTTGATTGCTTCGCGACGAAACGTTCAGAGCAACCATTTTGAATGAGAATGTGCTTGATGAAATTTCGCTCTTCGGGTATATTATCATCCTTACAGATCTTGCGAACTCTATCACACACTGTTTGCACAAGCAAAACTTCCAGATTACTATAGGTTGCTAGTCCGTGTCTTTTTTCATTGAATACATCTACGAAGAGCCATCTCCACGTTTGGTAAGCCGGTTGTCCAAAATTGGTAACCAGTTGTTCCCTTGGGTTTCAGTAGTAAACTTAATATTGGGATGCATGCTGTTAGAATGCGTACACGTAGATCTAGTCTGGCCGTTTGATTCACAAATCACAACTACATCGTCCACGTACCTTTTGTATGTATGGGTAAGCTTATGACATTTCGTACTTTCCTTTCATAGGAAGCTGTAGGTGTATCGGCTAGCACAGGCCCAAGTAGATTACCTATGACTGCGCCATCCAGTTGACGATAGAACTCTCCATTGAATAAAAAGTGTACGTTTTTAGTGCATAGAGTAATAGGTTTGCATGTATGAAACACGGAGAAAATTGTGTGGTGTTCCATCGCGCAATCATTAATGTTGTCACTTACTTCAAACTATACGTGCACAAGTTGGTTCTGGCAAGCTCAAGAACTTCTAAAAACCACTTAACCAGACTGATTAGTCCGTCATCGCAGTGGAATTCCAGGTTCAATTATCTTCGAAAGGCCAAATAAATGTGGTGTTTATGTTCCTCTGAGTGCTGCCTGTTGATACACTTGATGATCATTCGGGATACCAGTTTTTAGATCCTGCAGATATTTTACTCTTTTTCTCTCGTTAGGATTGCATCGTTTTGATTCTGATCCAGGTAGAATTTACTACTGCTGGATAAATTAGAAGCCGTTTTAACCACGTAATATCCTACGTCGAGAATGGTCACACGTATGTTTTTCGAAGATTTTATGTCAGCAAGTTTTAGTCTACATAGGTTATCGGCACTGTCTTTTCTTGTTTTTCGAACTTCTGCCCAATTTAGTTTGTTCTTTCTCATTGAATCCGTTTGTTACCTGTGAGATCATACACTGGCTGTCATTCTTTCATGTGTACAGGCACAAATATAAACGGCCGTCACCTGGAATAGATGTTATCATGGCTTAAATCGCCGTGACTGGAACTATTTTAAAATAGCATAATCGAAAGGTAAAGGAAACCAAAGCTGTGGTAAACAAGGGAGCTGACAGTTGCGTAATTGTAGGTACACCACACGTTATCGGAGGTAAATCCCACCCCTTTTCCGTTTGAAAGTTGATGTACATGTGTGCAAATTTGTTATTACCCACTAGTCTGGGGGCAGTTTGTCGACTGGAAACCGTTGAACAATTGTTGCTTTAAAATATAAACAAGCTGAAACTATAGAGTTATAGGACGATATCAAAAAAAAGACTTTCCATGCGCACGATCTTGGCATTTTGTGTTGATATCCATTTCTGTATTTTGTTACAAAAGTGGCTTTTTTGAGCAAAAGTGTGTACAGCACTCATTGAACAATGCTACAACACTAAGCTGTATTTTTCTGTCTAATCATCGATAACATATTTTAAACCCCAACTGGGTGGAGCCAGTGGAAACCAGAACGGAGTGCCTGTCATGCTGTTCTGGCGAGCCACATCCGCGAGCACAAACAAGACTTAGCAGTCGTTAACAAGTCTCGCTTTAGGCATGTTACAGTCATATTCACCTGTGCGTTGGAACAGCTTCGCGTAATGTGGGCTGTATGTTCCAACCACACGCCATCCTATTTCGCTAATGCTCATGTGGTGTTGCCACCTCACGTAGGGTACTGCGTTGATACTGTTTTCCCAGAACCAGACCCCACCGTTTACCGACACATGGGTGTCAAGCCGACTTCAGAAACGCCTCAGGATAACAAAATCAAATCAGGCTTTGTTACTGTTTACGGAAACCCCTTCCCCTATACTACCACCGACTGTGATACACCTCACTTGGTAAACGAACTTTTCTGCCAGACCCAGATTGTCACCGGGTGTTGACAATCTTGAGAGATCACTTTGCACCTAGTGGGCGCAAGGCACATTCCATATCATGACACCACAATCGCCAAGTGATTTGGCTTTTCTTAGACTGTCTCTCCACTTGAAACATTGAGTTCCCTTTAGCCACTTCATGGGAGCAAAAAGAAAACTGCGACATGCCAACATTTCATTCGTTACCATTAGTCGGAAACGTAGAACGTGCAGATTATATACACCATACTTGTAGGGTTAAACAGTGAGTAAACACGTAAAATCCGCTATCATTGCCAACGCAGATCGTCTAACTATCCTGTCTTCCATGTTGGGTTCCAGTCGTGATGTTCAGGTATGCAAAATAGAATGACAGTTTTCACAGCAAATGAGCGAACTTATCTCGAAGTGATTGAAACAGTTGATGACGCACCAACCTTGGTTTGATGAACCAGCTACTCGAAATCCCAAGTCATTTATTGGTCAACATTTCGTGACATCTGGGCACCAAATCGACCCGGTTAGTTAAATCGAGATACCGTTGCGCAGTCGAGGCCTGAAGTAACCTATTTTTACGAGGGAATGCTGCGAGTGCGCGGCCCAGAGTTCAGATTCTCACCGTGGTACTGAATACACACTACTGGCCATCTTCACCAAGAACGAAACTCAAGCATAGTGCTTTTTTCGAAAGTGGTTGGCCGTAAATTCTGTGGTACTGTGAGAGGTTTAATCAGTTGTGAGCTTTGCTGAATTAGTTTTATCCGAACGTATAATGCAGTGTTGTGCACACAAAGTGGCTGAACCAACTCACCAGGCTGCCGTGGTCCTGATTACATAAAACAGCGCGAATGCATGCGTGTCTGATCACTGCACATCTCTACTTTCCTACCGCATATAATCCGCAAGTTTTACGTTCGCGGCCGATGATAGTGAACAAGACATCAACATAACGCAGCACGTCTTTTTCCTTCGCTGATGTCCGACTATTGCCATCAGTCAATACGATGTGATCAGCGTAGACTAGGTCAACTGTTCTAATTTTTTGGAGGAGTTCCATATCACCATTGACGATATCCTTGCTGTGCAGGGCAACAAAAGTGAATAGAAAATGAGCGACAGGACTGCCTTACTGCACCCAAATGGGGTGAGGGTGGTATGCATATACTTTTATCCTAAATGAGATTCGCTTAGGTAGTGCCCTTAAAATGGACACTTCTCAGGTACAATCTTCCTCAGTAAACATTCGCACAAAACAACTCTGTTCACTGAATCAAGGGTCCTTCCCAGTTTCTCCAACCTTGAAAAACAGAGTGAGCAATTCTATAGTTAGCACATCTGATAATCTCTGAAAGGAAACAGTGAAATCGTCTGAGCCGGCCGTCTTGTGTTACTTAAGAATTTTCATCCGGATCTCCGCTTTTGCTGGGTGGTCTACAAACACAGATGATCAATCGCGACTGATCCTATAAGGCGAATTCACTCAATTCAAGGGCCAGTTAAAGTGTAATTGGAAGTGCTCGATTCAGCGTTCCTTGCTTATTCTCGAATCATGTATTTGTGAACCGTCCGCTTCGCTGAGTTTTTAGGTAATACTAGGCTTTCGACACCGGTGGTCCAAGTTAACTGGAATACTTTCTGGGAGTTTCTAGACACAGTAGTTAATTCCATCTCGATTTCATGTTTTAGCCACCAGGCTTTGTGTGACCTTCGTGTAATTTTCGCGAGCTTGTGCTTCATGGTACTCGCTGTTAAGTAGTATTGGTTGGTGTGCGTCAAGAATTTCGAGAGAATTCATGGTAACTCAGAGGTTCAGTCACACCTGCATTGCGTCAACGGTTAACATTTGTGCTCAACTGCTATAGGTGAGAGTTTTCTGTAGGTATGTCGTTTATTGCCCTGATTTTCTTGGTTAATTTAAAGCCAGCTCACTCGCGAAGTCGGTCCGATTGGCACAACTGGATCAAGCGCCTTGTTGACGTCTAGTTGTTTGTACTCTCTTCATGAGGTGTCTCGGCGTGACTGTTCGTATAGAGTTACTTGTTAGAAAAGTCTGTTCTTGTAGAAGTAACGGTCTAACTTTTCGACGTTCCGGACGAAGTATTAATTCAGTTGTTCCCGATGAGTTTTTTGCCATTTGCCTTCGTAGTACGCCATACATAGTTTGCACAGTTCACACGTATGTAATCTATTATTCGGACAGCGCTAGTGATAATCATCGAAGAAAACCCTCGCTTGCTAATTCCTGTGAGCTCGATAACTTTGTTTCACTCGTTGTTCAATGTTTCTAAACTAACTTTTTTTTCGTTCTCAGAATTCGGACTGGCTATCTCATGTCAAGAAAGCGTCTAGGGGCGCAGCTGACCTTCAAACATTTGGCCCTTTTACTCGAAGGTCACCTAACAACACTTCTAGTGAATCTCAATATGTCCGAAGTGGTGGTCGGTCTCCGGTACCAGCCGAAGTTATGTTGCGGCGTCAAGCCAAAGCCTCTCGTATCCATGCAAAAACATTAGATGGAACTGAGTTCAAACAACCTCTGAGTACCTCCTTCCAATCTTGTCGTATGGGAAAATTAAAACTAGTGACAGCCTCTCCGAAGGTAGATACCAACGACGCGTCTCCTGATTTTGACGTTTTCGTTCATCGTGCTGCTTCTTTGGGAGCTGGTGACATTCGCGGAACTCGACCCCATGGAAGATCCGCTTCTTTGTCTGTTTCTGAATCCTGTGCACAGTGTGAAGCCAGATTCCCAGTTTCCTCTTCACCTGGCCCGAGAACCACGTTTGCGCCTTTTGCCAGTCCGAGCTACGGGTTGCGCGGTCAATCTCCATCCTCATTTCGAGATCCCAGTCCCAAGATGGGGTATGGTCAGCGGTCACAAATACAGGCAGACGACAAACATAACGTTAACACTAATTCTAGCCTAGCGGTTGTTACCCATCCGCGTACCTCACATAACGCCGATGCAACAGAAAATAGTGGAGCAAACGCAATGTTGAATCGAACAATGAGATTTCGCCAGCAGCTCACTTACAATTCACAAGCCTCTCCTTCCGCCTCATATCACCCTTCTTTTTTCGGAAGTGAGTTCTACGTATATTCTTGTTCTACGTAACAAGATGTCTACAATCCAGTGGTTACGATGCGAAGCGTCCGAGTTCAATTGTACATTAGTTTCCCTAGTCTGTATAGTATATATGTCTAGATTTTGGATGCCTACGCACACGGTTTATATTTTCAGTCATCACCGTTTTCAGTGTTTATAGTGGGATCACAACGTAAGCCTCGAAACCATTCGTCAGATTGTTTTTAGGGCGGCCTTCAGTGGCAAAAGTACGTTTTATGGCTGTCGACCTGTCGCTTGACTCTTCGTACATTCCGTGCACGATCTTAGTTAGACCTGAGTGTGCACTCAGTTGGACACTAAGCGAGATGGTTTTGAGAGATCTGGGTTTGGATTCCAATGTTTAATATATTTGTATCTTCAGGTCAGTGTTGTACACATTGTTAACCGGAGTTCTTGCGGTGCTTCACCTCAAAGCATTCACTCTACCAGTACGTTCCTTATGTGACCTCTTATCCACTGGACTATTTTATCACAGTCAACCATGGATTTCTCTCATTGGCGGGAAATTGTGCTTTTTTTTTTTACAATTTCCTAGTAATTGTTCATTCTTAATCTCACACAGATCATCCAGTCACGAGCAATTTGATGCGAATGAAGCGTCATTCTGTCGGTTTGTCGGCCCCGGATTTAATTTCCTTATGGGTAAGTTTTGTTCGCCTGTTTCACCCACTTGCCTTTTCCTCTCTTGTTTTCGCAGACACTGCTCTTTGTTTATGTTCTCTGAAACCAAGGACTGAACTATCTGTGTACATTGTTTCAGTATATCCGATCTACGTTTACATCAAATGCAGTGCACAGGTTTGCATACGGATTGCTATACCGCTTTTCTTTCTTGGAAGCTACGAGTGTCGGGAGAAATACAACAATCGCGGTTTGTGGGCGCACACCTTTTTTAACCCTTCCACGTACCGTCTAAACTTGTGCATTAGGTGAACGTCGGTGGTAGTTTAATAACACCCCGCAGTAGTGGTAGTAGTAGTAATAGTGGTGGTGGTGGTGGTAGAGTAGTGCGATTAGAACGGGCGTCCAAAACTTCAGTTAATGGGCGTCGCGATGCCTGGATTCCAAGCGTGCTGTACACAAGCGAACTGTAGGCACCGTAAATCGTCGTGACGTGATTGTAAATCATCGCTATGAATACGGCCGTGAACCCACTGGTCGCTTTGGATCAGTATCTCATAACATACTGTCAACGAGGAGACGGAGAGTGTGGTAAGTTCAAGTAGGCTAATCTTATTATGTGTTCATATACTTGCTTCAGTTCGTGTCACCTGGCTACCCCTACATTTTGTAAACCACTTCCTCTCGTTTTCAGAAACTTGAGTCAACCTTTTCTTTCACTCAGCTGTGTTGGTGCACTGTGTTACAAAGGTTTGGTTCGGCTTTCCTGTCCAAAACAAAACTTTGGTTCGTATTCCTAATACTCCATAGGGTATACCAGTGCATTGTCCTACACCGAACAATCTCCTTGCCTTGTATCCTCAATATCATTCTCCTATGCTTACATTGCACCACAGCAGGCAATAGGTTGTTCATTCCCGTGAGATAAAGGTTTCACTTTCATATCAGCTGGCTACTCAGTATCGTCCTCCAGTGACAACTGACCTTACTCTTTCGGATTTACACCGGATACAAGGGGTGTAAGTGAAACTGCAAGCCACTCCTATTGTTTATGCCGGACGCCCTTCGGCCCCATTCACTGTGACGGGTTAACCCGAGACCGGATGATGCTGTGTGTGATGTATACCTTTGGTATCTGTAGTTTTATCTTGATGCAGTGAACAAAAATCAGTGATGTAACGTTGTTCCGCAAGATAAAGAAACTGTGGGATAAAATTAAGCAATTCTTTCGGCTTTAACCATAGGTGATATGCAGTCATTTTAACTAACAATTTACACTGGACTAATCAAACCACGTAGGCATTTTCTATACTGTATGATGTACGTTTTGACTGCAAGCCTCAATGCTAACTTGAGCTTAAATTGTTCTTCATAAAACAGCGATATATTCAGTACGTGAACTATAGAAGCCTTGGACTTGTGCATTTTTCACTGAATTTGGATACAATTTAAGTGCCGCATGGTCGTTAGGTTTTTCAACGCTGTTATATGTTGTAGCCTCAACGTGCCATTGAAACGGGAATATTTCTACAGAAAATCTCGTAAAACTTCAATGGACGAGTGTTTGGTTTCCCGATTTGGAAAGCAGAGATGGTGCACACGAAAACATCAATTTACCACTTGTAGAAGATCATGCTGCCTACGAACTGTGTACATTGTTTATACATGCAAACTGCCATAAACCCCTGAACAGCACGCAATCGGACAATTTAACATGTTCTAGCCGTAGGCTTTCTGGGCATAAACATAAAATATTCTGGATTGGTGCAAAAATCCGTTGGAGTACAACAAAAATCAACTGCACAAAGTATGGAGACATATAATCTCACTTCAAGGATGGGCTGTTTGCTGCAATTTTCTACTTCGAGTGTGAAGAGATCCTCTTAGGCTAATCTTCGTTGATTGACACCAGTGATACCCTAAGTATTCTGAGACATGCAAGTGGTGACCGAACTGTTGGACAACAGTCGTTCATCGCAGGCCATATGTTAGTTTGGCCTTAAGTGTTAACGGTCTGCCAACTGATCAGAACGGCAACTGGTTTGTTCGAGCGATTATCAACAACTCTACCAGAGAACTGTCGTAGACGGAACAGCACATTCTGATACTTTGCAAGATATACGCTCCTTTGGCTAATTATCATAGTTCTGCCGCACATTTTCTTCATCAGACCCATGAAAGTATAGTTGGGCGAAAACTGGAAAATAGGCTGCTAACTGTCTTGGCTTGTGTTACTGAGAATTTTTTCGAATTATTTCAAGTGGATTGCCCATGCGGATTAGGTGAGAAATGTGGATTCTTCTTGGACAATGCTCTCGACAATTTTAGCATGGATTAGTTTAACTGTATGACATTGGTTTGTACAATTTGTCCAAAAATAAGAAGTGTAGAGAAGCGCCAGTGAAACACGTTACACACATTCACATGATTAAGCATTGAGTTCCCTTGATCCAGTCCACAAATAACGATAGATGTGTGTCGTGAGGTGTTAACATTACGTTTACTCTCTTCACTCACGAACGTAAAACATTAGGAAACATAAGACATGGGGATAGTAACTAAAGAAAAGAATCAACGATTGGGTTTACATGAAACGAGGACTGTCATCAGTTCCAGGCCGGACAAGCTGCGTGAGTGAACAGTTTATGTACCCACAAGGCCGGACGGCGAGTATTGATTAATATTGCTTCGGGAAAAGCAAGCAATTTCGGATTTCGGTTACGCAACAATACTCGAAACAAGTTGGCGGGGTCAACAACGTAACCTGTTTCCATAATGTGCTTTGTAATGGGTGAGGTCGGATTTCGTTTCAATCGCTTATTTGTTGCTTGTTACGTAATCGGGCTCACCAACTACTTAGGCATATGTTCAGCCACTTTTTGTCATAGGCAGCACCCTGTTCTGCCGATATAGATTACATAAGAGACAGAACATTTCGGTAGGTCACGATTACGAAAAAGCTGAGTAACACTCCTGGTTGTGAATGGCAACCGCAATTCAGCCGTAGGGTGTATGGTAGTTAGAGCGGACTGTAATTTTTTGTTCACGTCAGTTGTGATGTGGTCACCTTTGGAACTTGGGTTCAGAAAACCTGCCTCTTAAGAACCGTACTCACGGCAGTCTTGATCGGCCCGTTCTGGCTGTGAATATCGATTAAGTT
Organism: Paragonimus westermani; assembly: GCA_008508345.1. Lineage (NCBI taxonomy): Eukaryota > Metazoa > Platyhelminthes > Trematoda > Plagiorchiida > Troglotrematidae > Paragonimus > Paragonimus westermani. Next base: position 58,985 of record QNGE01000102.1, read on the forward strand.
ATCAAACTATCCGTTTGCGAGCAGCACCTTCTATAATCTCTCCTCGTCTTGGAAGCAGTCATCGATGCAGATCTCCCGGGCTCTATGAGACAGGGTTCGCACCAAACCTCGTTTGTAAGTAATTGGCGCAAAAGAAGTCAACGGTAAATAAATTCATCTTGCCGTCTAATGAGTGAAATGTGTAGAAAAGACAAACTGTTGATTGTTTCCTCCTCATGAAAAGCAAACAGATTAAGATGAATGGGATTGGAATGATTTCGAGGTGAAGCAAAATGAATATTAGTAGTAAAAACTTGAATATCGTTTACGTATCGTTTGTGGAGGCTGGCATCATCTATAGCGTCAGATAGTTCTAATGCGGTCATTCCTGAAAAATATATCCGCAAGCGTTGCGCCCATTGTTACACCACCAACTTGTTTATAAGATGAGCCTACACAATCAAAACAGATATTCTCTACATAAAAGTATAAGTTCCTTGAAGTGATCAACTGGGAGAGTTTGTCAGTGGGTGGGAAACGGTGTTCGCATGATAGCTCTTTTGTGGCTTTTATCACGTCGATTATCATTAATTCACATGCAACTCAGCCAGACGACTAAAGTATTTACGCCGTTGGCTCTGGTTAGCCATCATTTGCCGTGGCGTCTTCAATTTCAGATAAGGTGTCTTCACAGTGCGACTTCTGCGTATAACAATACTTTTATGATCGATCTCGTTTATTTCAAATAATGCAAGTTTGATTTCCTTATGGTTTTCTTAATCTCACATTCACCACTATTCATGTACTATTTTTTTGAGTCCGCGTTTACCACGCTTCGGAACTGCTCTGTGTTAGTTGATTAGCTGTACTGATTCTCTTGTTGGTAATTCAGCGCTCGGAGACTGTCATTCCACTTCACTGAGCATCAGTGACGCCAAACAAGTGTTTCCTGTGATGACCAAGGAATATTGTTTGGCCTTCTATGTTCGCGTCCACTCACGCACTTTTGATGGCAAATGTGCACGCGATAAGTGTACTAGGATGTAAGTTTTGTGTGTGTTAACCGAAAGAGTTCGCCCAACCCTTCGTTTGCTACTTTATATAGTTTTTATCGAACCTTCAACTCGCTTGCGTAGAATACGAACCGACCAGTCGATGGATGACCTGTCAAAAGAAACTGAAAGCAACTGGTAATGGTTTCGGAACCGTAAGTTATGTTCGCCTTTTGGTCTAAGGAATTTTACGGTCCACCTGCTTTCTGATTAACTACGCTAAGGAGGTTCAGGGCTAATCGACTTCAATGTTGCTGTCCGACATAATTATCATTGAAATAAGGACGACTACCTTAACATGGCGGTGAAAGTTGTACGATTGTTTACTGTTTCCCTCATTCGCATCGGGGTTGTATGTTTGAATGGTCGTATGTTGATTAGCCACCCCTTTCAGCCACAGCTGTGTTGTTGTCAGCGTCAGTGGCCTTTCGAAACTATGTACGTCATAGCTAATGGAATTTAGTGTTCTGTATTTATTTTCGTCATAATTCCAATATATAAATTGTGTGAATCCAGCTCCGCGTGCTTATAAAATGTTCACGTATTTTCCTGTCTGCTCACAAGCGATTATACTCTCCAATTTAACTGTTTTCTGCGTAGAATTTATACTTAGTATCGACTGTCCTATAATTATTCGATACTATTGACTGATATGTTTGCTTCGTTTGATCCTTTGACATTCCTAATTCTCAAACCGATTCTCGCTCAACTCATAGTCGTATTGTTTGGAAGTAATTTTATTTGCTTTTCACTTTGTTTCTTGTGTGACCATAGCTGTTGGTCCATGCGTTTCATTTTGCATGCAGTCATTCATGTTCTAAACTCTATAGTTGCATTTCACCCTCTACACATGGTACAATTCACTCACATGTCGTTATGAATTGTATACGATGTGCTATCTCTTACAGAATTCATGAGCGAACACAGCGTGGTTAGAACGGTTCTGTTTGTTTGTCAGAGTTCTGCGCGATTCACAGTTAGCCGCACCGCCGTCAATGTTTTATTCTGTGGGTGAACCATTTATGAGTCGCATCACCATTACATAGATGTGTACAAACGCATGTACACACGTATACCTACATACACATTCCACCAGTTCGTTATACCTCTTAGCTACGATTTTTTTGTGTACAGCGATTCCACCGGCGTTACCGAAATTTTCACGCAAAATTGATGGATGACGGGACTACTCTACACACTATAGTAGAGACAACCTAATCCTGCGCTCACTGTCAAGACCGTTCGACCGGGGTACGGAAACATCATTATAACTTGACTATACTGATACGGGTAAACGCAAGTGTATCATGCTGATACGAGAGTGTTGGAGCTACTGAGCTGACTCATTTTTGATGTTGTACATCTTGATTTTCAAGAAAAATTCGTATGGATCTTGCTTATAGGTACATCTTTGAAATCAGTGACTTGTTTGCAGGTAATGTTTGTCGTTTGTCATCTGATGGAGTCAATTGGTCACTGCGCGTGTCCAGAACAAAGTGATTTTTTATTTAAAAATTAAGCACCCACCATTCGCATCGTGGGTTGTGTGGTCGGGCGTACCAAGTATGCCTATCTGTTGAATGATAACAACCGCGAAACCAGTCGTGTGATTTCGGTGGGTATTGTTCATTGTATGCTTACGGCACCTATGTTTGGGCTCGACGTCTTGAGAGAACAAAATACGCGAATACTCAGCAAGTTCGGGATGTATGAAGAAGAACTATACATATTGTTCCACTACTGACCGTGCAACGCAAGGGTTACATGGAGAACGCACGGCCTATGCAAGAGTGTAGTAGTACGAGTTGAGGTGTACAAACAAGATGGTTGAAAGGAGAAGAGGTTGAGTTACCCAGCACAACTAACAGTTATCACAGCATAATCCAGCTGAATACTTATTACAAGGAGGGAAGCGATTTGGATGAATTGAAGACTCGTCGTCATTTGATGCTGACTAATCTGATACTAGCATTCAAGAAGAGAAGTAGATAGATAGGTAATAGCAGGATCGTCGTGCCGTCCGTCCACGAATTTCACTCGCTATTGATCCCTAGTTTACCGATCGTATAACCATCGAACAAACAGTCGGTCTACTGGCGGAGTGTTCTAATCCGGTGCGCAGGGTACTGGCTGTGCAAACTTAAAATAATCATTAAAACAGGGTAACCCAATCTTCCACCGGAGTCAGCTGTTGTTTATCTTTGTTGCTTTTATCGAGGAAAAAATCATCTTTAGTTCAGCGGGCATTCACGTTTGCGCTACGCGTTCTTACCCCGATGGTGTTATGCTAGATTTCCCCCCTCCTCGATGGAACCTCGTCGAAAAGCCGTACACTAGTTTCCTCAACGAGGGCCATTTCGATCTTGTCCCTTAGGTCTTCCTATTGAGTTACAACCAGCCCCAAACACTAACTTTATCACCCTCCCCATCGATAGGTGGGATTGTAACCCAAGCTCCATCTCCACAGTGTTCGAACCTGTTGCATGGTCTCCGGTGTTTTTGCAATGTTTTGATCAATTTTCAATGTAGAGGTCACACTTATCACACTTTGTACAGCCTAAAACAAAATGTTCGACATACCTGATTCTAACACCTCAACCGATATAAACAAAGGGACAGCGAGAGGACATAAGTGTTGTACCATATACGCATATATATATATATACTCTGTCTACAATAAGAATATTGCGAAAGTAGTGGCGATATAGTTATTTCTTACGCAGTACGTACGGAAACCACTTCTAGTACTTCCTCCCACCAACTTATTGAACTACTTGTGAGATGGTGTTTCACATCCGAAGGTGGAATACGCACACGGCTGGTGGCGTCGGTTTCCAGATTCACCTGTCACGGTGACCGGAGTTAAGGGACGCCACAATTGGCCTTCACTGCAACACTTGTGGATTCACTCATAAAACCCGTATTCACTGAAATCCGAAGGAATAAGACCAGCTATATAAGTGAAGGCCGATTCTGGGTGACCAGCTCATAGGCTGGTGTGTAACTTAAACCTCTATCTCTCAAGAGCAAACAGTCTGTTAACTGCAGTGGTACTATGAGTTTGGAAGTATAAAGGAAGAATAATCTTAACATGGGAACACAGTTCACTATTTACAACTTGGAGGAGGAACAACTTGTTCACCATGTATTCACTCTGCTTGATGGCCTTATACTATACGTATGTTGATGACCTACCCACCCGAGGTGGTCAACGCTTTCGCCATGCAACTACCGCTCGTCGGGCTTTCCTATCGCATACCGTCCTTTTCCAGACGGCGTCCTTCCATGATCTAAGATCCTAATTACGATGCTTGAGATTTCCTCGGATACACTGTTATATCTAAGCTGACTGCTAGGACTTGCTTCCATCTTGTTGGTTGCTCATTTATCAGCTGCTTTAGGATCCGGTCGTCAGTTGTTCGGTGGACATGTCGTAGCCAGCGAAGCTGCTTGAGCAGCAACATGGGTTCAGTCGCTTCCGTATCTGCTCGACGAACTAACTCAGTGTTCACAACCATCCCTTTCCCGGGTCACGGTTCACTCGGACACATTCATCAAGACAACCAAAAACATCGCTGGCCTCGGTCTTGTGAAATTTAGCTCATGATCCATGGTTAGATACATTAACAGATTGCACACCACATAGTGGACGTCTGCTCAACCACTGTAGTCGCTGGGCTGTACACAGTTGCCTCGATATTTTCATCGCATTGTGGTCGGTCGTACACAGCGTAATTTTACTGGAATGACCATACTTTTATTCAGTTCATGTTTGACGTTCCATCTCTGAGCGCCTCGATCAGTCAGCGTTAGAACATTTTGGAATCCGTCCCTTATGTTATTCCTCCTTGCTTGATTTCCAGAGAATGGTAGTTTTGGAATTTAATACGGCAGTCAGAAGTCGTCTGTTTTCTCGTGATGGACGGAAACTAATGGCGCATATCAGTGACCTATTTTGAAATGTGACTTGTTCTCACTTTGTGTCCCGCAGTTTACCTTCATTTTCAGTTCTTAATGTTCCATCACCACAGCGGGAATCAAACATTCTAACCAGCTCTACGCCTGGCTCAGTTGCTGGCTCGTTTACGCAGGATGCTGCTGTCGATTCTTCGCCCTTCGGTGGTGGTTCATACAGCCCAGCTATGACCAATGATCCATCCGAGACTCCATACACTTTTGCCCCGTCTGATTGTAACGAGGGCAACGCTAGTGTAAATCAGTCTGGCTCGTTTGCGTTACATGAGACTCTCCACGTTACTACCTCTCTTGCTCCAACTGCTTCTTCTAGTGTAGCTAGCTCATCTTTCCGGAGTAAACCGCCAATCCGTTTCCCACTGTCGGGCCGTAATGCACGGTTGCTCACTAGCCTCGGTAGCGACAGTGGCAGTAACAGCAGTTGCATGGCCGATCACAGCGCGTCCAGCCCAACTCGCTCACCCGGATTGGATAGCCCGCTTTCTACTGCAGCTGCTGTTGCTACGAGTTCCGCAAATGCCACAATATACTTCAGCAGTCCACAGTTTCATTCTGACTTGACAAAAACACAAGCAGAACTGTGCAGCAGTCAACCGGATGTTCATCCGTTGGCCAAATCTGACTGTTCCTTCGTCGGGCCCACTGCTCCCGTTCAGCAGACATCACTGGCTCGTAACTCCACGAGCTCCGGCGTGATTCGCCAAACCGCGCTTGGTAAGTACGAGTAACCCATGGTGGGTGTCATGTATCCGCTTGTTATCTGGTGCCTGTTTACCTTAATTCTTTGCAGTGCTATATGACTTAAGGTTTTTGATGATTTCCAGCCTAAACCGACAGCATGAGTGTTTTCTGTGCGCATAACACCAGTTGCCGCCGTTTGACTAACGAGGCTTCATTTATTTCCAAGACTCTGGGGTTAATTTTACGTAGCAGTGGTTACTTGGTCGATGGTATAACCCGTTACCAAGACGTGTTTTGCAGTAAGTGATCCTGGGTTTCTCTGTCAGCTGCTTATTTGTTTACTGGTTTAAACTCACCGCGTCTTAACACTCTATTCCTGTCGCTGGCTTTAATCCAGCCGAAGTTTGGAGTTATCACAGATATATCTTGTCTAAATTTACACGTTTACCGAACTACGTAATTTGTGCCGTATTTGGTCTTTCTCTGACGCAAACCGATCTTTTCTATCACTGTCGATATCACTGCAACTACAAGTCTGCTAGTAGATAACGTGTGAAACAGATTTTTGGGGATGAATTTTATCTCGCGTCTGTGATACTCACCCCTCTGGTTGAGAGCAACAGAGTTAATTAAGCGGCAGGGTATACGTGGTTCAAATTGAAGTCAAGCTTACGACACAGCGTTGAGCAGTTTGTCTCCAATAAGCGGTAGTCTTTTCAGAATCTTCATCCTGTGATAGTTGTGATTTCGGCTTGCTGTAAAGGTTTTTGAAAGTTTCCGTTTACTAACAACGTTTTAGTTAGGATCGCTTTCCTCCCTCAACATTGTTTCAATGAAACTGTGCCTATAAACAGTAGGTATGGTGCTACAATGCTTGATGTTATTAACTTGCAGCTCGGTTGTGTTGTTTGCAAGGTGTAGGCACCTTGATGCTGAATGTTTGAATATGGACGTAGTCATTTTCAGTAGTTAGGTCCCTTCCCGTCCCCTTCTTTTTCCTTCTCTCTTTCTATATAGGGTTTGTTGTTTCTTCATGGTTGTGTGGCAGTTAAGCATTAGTGTTAACCACTGATGTATTGCTGTCTATGATGATGATGATGTTATTAACTACTCTAACTGGCTTTGCGACAGTCATACTCTCCTCGCTGTACTGCCTTAGCACCTCGTGAGTAAAGTGTCTACAAACACTGAGTTCTTATGCTAAATGGTGAAGACTACATGTATCATAAAATAGTTGCCCCTATCAGTAAAAACAGACAAATCGTCCGTATATCATATACAAACCAACTGCCTTTTCCGAAATTTACATCATAATCTTCCTAACAGATTGTCTGCAAATGTTGGGATACTTCAGTGATCTATGTAAAAGCACTGCTTTCGAACTAAACATTTTTAATACATAGCATGTTGGGGTGGTCGGGACAGTTAAGGTGAATAAGCGTGAAACTGTTTGACGGAAATACGCTGCTGCACAAAAAATGGACAAGAACAGTTGGCATCAGTTAGTTGGTTCGGGTGTGACATAAAAGAGAGCACGGCTTCCACTCGCAACTCAATTCAGTTTCACACGTGCGTTGACTGAATATCCAATCACCGAGAGTAAATGAAGCAAAGTACCGTTGCTCTTATGCTTTTCTTGACACCGATCGATAGCGTGATCCTTGCTAATTACCGTCCCAATATCCAGCGTCTTTTCACTCAATCCAGCACAGTTCCCTCCAGCCCGACACACTGTCCCTTGAGGACCATGACTTTGAGAGTGTGAGGGCAAGTAGTTAGATGGTGGGATACGTATGTAGAAACCCAAGGATGAGCGCTTCAATGATCACATAAGGATTTTCACAATTTAGTGACAATGGTCCAGTCCATTTATAAATTGCTATTTGGCCAACTAGGCGAAATGTGTTAGTCTTTCTGTATCACATCACTGATGCTTTAATTTACAAGGAATTGCCACAACAGCACATGAGAATCAGCGAGTTGGACAATAAAGAGTGTGCCTTATCGGACGCCTTTTCGCTACAGTATAAGTACGTAGATAACCTACGGCACTTCCCCTGAATCTGTCGAGTAGCAAACATCAGGCCGATTATACTCCGACTCGCCCGGAACCCACACTACTCTTCGAGAAAATTGACTCTCAAAAGGTTCGCATTCAGCCAGTTCAGGCGGATCCTTGCAAGCACCTTGCCTGCGCAGCTCAGCAGTCTGATGCCCCGGTAGCTGTCGGTGCATTGCTTGTTACCCTTACCTTTAAACAAAGGTACTGTGAGAACATCCTTGGGATCTTGTGAGATTTCTTCCTGCTCCCAGATGGAGTGAACCAGCTGACCAAAGCGCGTTCCAACACCGGTCCACCATTCTTCAGGATTTCATAGGGCAATCCATCCTCTTCTGTACCTTTCTGATTGCATAGTTGCCTGATCGTTCTTTACACTTCTGGCAGATTGAGAACTGTTGTTGCAGGCTGTTCACGATCAGCCAGTCAACTGTAGCAGGAGAGTTTAGCAGATTACCAAAGTGTTTACGCCAGAATTTCGTGATGTCCTCTGACTGGATGCAGGAACATCGTGTCCATGTCAATCAGTGCTTTGGTAGACTGGATGGGTAGATCGAATGACGCCTTAAGCGAATCGTAGAACTCCTTGTGCTGTCGATGATCTCCGCAGCCCTACATCCGCTCACCTTGCTTCCTCTACCAGTCGTCCTTGATTCCGTGAACACGTTTGACCAGTTGACGCCAAGAACTCCGGACCGTCGCTTCCTTGTCTTCATCGTCTGGGTCCATTGCAGAAGCGGCAAACGTTGCATTCTTCGGTACGAAGCTGGAGATAGCTGCATTGTTGTCAGACCAATACGGACGTGTGTTGCGTTCGACACCGACCGTCTCGGTGACTGTTGCCGTGATTTGTTCCTTGAAACGCTGCCACATATTTTCAGGTGTGGTGTATATGTGAGCGTCTTGCAGACGAGTGTTAACGGCATGCCGAAAAGCAATCCACGTCGTACAATCATCCACTCGTTTGACATCCAACTTCTGTCGTTGTACGGATGATCTACAATAAACAGGCTTGTAGACATGAATAAACAATTTGGTCTTGACCAACCTATGATCGGTACTAAATTCAGCACCGCGCATCAATCGCGTGATACGCACCTCAAATGTCGTGCTGTCGCACAATTACGTAATCAAGCAAATGATGGTGATCGCTCCGTGGATGAGTCCACGTCATGGTATCGCTCGCATCTAGCTTGAATCGAGTGTTTATGATAGCCAGCTCGTGAGTAGCACACAGGTGGAACAGACGACCACTGTTCTTGTTGATTGAACCAACGCCGTAAGGACTGAGGACTCTCGGCCAGGCTACCGAGTCGCGCCCGACTCGAGCGTTCAAGTCATCCAGAACAGAAAGTTGGTCACTCACCGGCGCTGGCCAGATTGTGGCAGACAGTTGAACGTAGAACTGGTTCCTTTTATCATCAGTATGACACATAGTTGGATCATAAACACGAACAAATGTGGCACACTTACCTCGACCGAGTCGCAGGCGCGTCGACGAGATTCGTGAGCTGATGCTGTGTGGTTCGCCTTCCATCAAAGCATTGGTGCGGTCAGCGACTGCGGAACAGACGTCATGCTCCCGACGACCGTCCTCTGCGTAACCTATCCAGTAGAAGGTGTACTTAGTACCTGCTACTCGGAGTTTACCCTGGTTTGCAAGCCCTGTTTTTATTCAAGGCTGCCACGTCTACTCCATACCGGCTCAGTTCCATAGCGATCAGTGCGGTTCGCCGTTCCGGCTGTCCTGTAGTTTCGTGTTACTGAGACTTCAGTAAGCATTGTCTATTTTTTGGATTCGTGCTGGCGGGGTCATTAGAAGAGAGGAGGGTTTGGCGGTGGCATATTTTCGCCTATCTACCCTGCCGCAGACAGCAGATAGGGTGACTAGGTTTATCCTGCGCGACGACCGTTGCAGTGTGATATTTCGTTAACTTTGTGTACTCATAGTTTGTGTGGACTTTGGATACTGCCAGGACACTCAGACCTAGACACAGATAGGGTGGCTTCCATCTGTTAATTGTTATCGCCTCCACGAACCGGAGGAGCGTTCGATTTTCCGTTACATAACATCCGAAAGGCCTCTAAGTTCATTTGGGCCAGACACGTCAGCAGGTGTCGAACGATCGATGACGTGGGTTCCTTGACTTGTCACATTCTGACTTGGATTCGACATTATGAACCCAAACCGGAATGTGTTCCTTTCCTTGATTACGTAACTACCTCTCCGTTCTGCCTATGTAAGTGGCCCGGCACACACGAGAATTCATAAATGATGTAAGATTTGGTGTTAATCGGTAGCGGTATTTTCATTGGTGTTGTTAGGATTCGAGTGGTGGTGCACAGTATGTCCAATTAGTCTTCATAGATCCTGCGCCCAATAACCGTTGTAAGACGGGTTTTCAACAGAGTAGCGACGTCATCACTCTTGTATGGGAAACGGAGGCGGACATTTAGTTTGGAAGCTGTTGAACACATCGCGGCAGCTGGCTTTTGTTTGCTGAATTTCTTCGGAAATGCTGATGGACAGCCATTTTATTTGAACGTGGTTCTCATAGTGATATATTTTTGGCCAGCGTTTCTCTCGAACAGACTTGTCTTGCACGATAGAACAGGTTCCCATCAGACCATGCATGTAATGGGTCGGCACAAAACTGCGGGAGTTCAGGTACTGCCCAATCAAGAGGTGTTCCTGGTAGACGGACCGCACTACGGAGTCATTGTTAATCAGTACCAGATTGGTTGACTCCACTGTACGTCCTTAGGTAACTGGATTAATCTGGGAGTGAATAGTACTCAGCAAGGGTCTTTAAAGCGATCGACGTTAGGAAGCACGTGTTCATGTGTAAAGACGCAGCGAAAACCGTGATGGTTTCTATGTCAAACCCTGGACAACTAGCCGATGATGATAGTTATTGATCGTTTGTTTTGCCCACGCGTGTGGACATAGGTTGTGCGTAGGCTGTGCACTGGTGATCATCTATTAGCGTATAACATTGAATCAACACAAATCTTGTTTGCAGACATTAGAAAATATGGATTCATGTTTGATGGACTAAATTGCCTTCGAGCTCGTTAAGACGTTGACCAAGAAGTTAGCGTACCCAGCCGATTCTTTTACACAGTGTTTATTCAAATTTGACGAAAATGAATGAGGGTCGCCCACATTTAGCGTAGTATCAATCGCCAAATAGAACCTTACGAAACGTGAGTTTCTCTCATTCTCACGCTGTTCTCGAATATCGAACGATTTTGATCGTTTACGCTAGGTCTGGAGGATGTATCCACACCACGGGAATATTTCTGGGCCATGTTCCTTTCTGCTTTTGTCCGTCGTAACATTTGGTTTGAGTTTGTTCTAGTCACTAAGCCTGGTTTATAGTTCGTTCGTATCCACAACGCGTGATCATGCGTCAGGTTGGAAGAGCACTAGGTCTCCCATCCCTGTTAGCTATTAAACACCCCAATACAATTTTTTACGTCAAAGAAAGGTGCCGTGAATTCTATGTAGACAAAAATCATATAATACATCCACCAATGTTGCTTTCAACCAATTAACGTTCTTACCTGATGTGAAAGATTACTAGGTTGGTTGTACTCGTTTTCAAAATTTACCCGGGAATGCCGTCTTTCAACATACTCCGGAAGGATCTTGCTGTTCAAGCTCAGTATTAACACTTCACTTTGGGACTTATTGAACTTTGTTACCTTACGTATAGATGGTTGCAATCGGAGCTCTGTTTCGTTGAGTGCTCACTTTTGCCCATTTGTACCCATTACTATTTTGGATGCACCCCTCATTTGTCTTTACATTATTTCCTGTTAAGCCGGACCGACCACGAGACAACCTCGTGATTCACCATCGACGGAAAAACGATACGGAGGATTACGGTTGCGCTTGGACAACAAGTTGTGAGTTTTGTTTTCTGAAGTGAACCGTAATTTCGACAGTTGTTGCTCACTACCGTAGTTAAGACTTTATTCCGCATTTCATGGTAGTTGTCGTGCGTTGGTAGTTTTTCAAAGGTAATATCCTTACTACATCTCAATATTCTACATTTTTTTCATCATCATCATCATCATCATCATCATCATCATCATCATCATCATCATCATCA